>JAVJIF010007878.1:0-107425 GCA_038442645.1 Agave tequilana | reverse complement strand
TCTCTCAAATGTAATGTCGAGTTCTAATTGATTGTCGATAGCTCTCTTTTGTGCAACCACAACATCAAGAGATCCCCGCCTCGCCTCCCCTCCACGCCATCTCCTTTTCACTGCTGAAGCCCGAGCACCCCTTCGCGTATCCAGGCAGCACCTATCAACTAGGTCCAGTCCTGAACCCCATTGCCGACTTCCAGTCAGGCCAACAATCAGATTCGCGTCAGCAGAATTTTGCACCAGTAAGCTTCGTTGTTCGGGTCTTAACTTACTTATCTGGAGTTCAAATTGCACGATTCTCGAAGTGTTGCGTTCGTGACAGACAAAACTATATACTCACAAAAATTCATAGCAAGGCAAATGAAATCAAACAGGTTATCTGAGATATAATCCCAATCTACAAATATTTATTACAAATTTGATATTACATCTCCAGTTTATTATCAACATTGATCTATTATCCGCTTAAACGTGTGAGCGTGTGAATATAAATTGCCTTCTAGTTCCTTAGCTTCTTTCTTGATAGTCGAATCTGATTATCTGCATAGCATATAACAATAATTAGTCTTCTTACTTTGATATGGATTTAGTACTTGCATGTTTAGAAATATAAAGCTGATATTAATTTATTTAAGTATTTTCCTCCCAACGGTCTTCTTTGTTGGCGAAACATTTCTTTGAGTTATTTTATCAATTGATTCCGCCCATGTATACGTTTCACATCACTCGTCTTTTGTAACTTAGCACTTAATAGCTACCACGTGCTTTTTAACCACCTTAGGCTACCCCTAAGCTTCCTTGCCCCCACCAACCACAACCCTGTCAATCCTTCTAACTGCTAACCCGGTGCACTTAATGGTCTCCATTGTATATCCCCTAACCCTCTCAACCAGTTCTCCCTCATTTTATCCTCAATTGAAGCCACTTTCTAACTTCATCACACATGCAATCATTTCTTATCCTATTCTAATATTTTGCTGCTCATCCCTTGCAACATTCTCATTGCAGCAACACATTTTCTGGACATGTGGTTTCTTAATTGCTCAACATTTTGACCCATAAGCATGGCTGGTCATAGAGTAGTCCCACCATATACAAAAATCTTCCCTTCAGTTTATGAGTATTCTGCAATCACATGATACACTGAAGCACTTGTCTACTTCATCTATAAAATCTCACCATCATGATGACATGGAGAATCCTACTCTCATTTCTTCTCTAGTGTTGCTAAAGTTACATTCGGTGATTCCTTTGTCTTGCTACTTCTAAATCTTATGGATTCAAAGCTTCTCTCAGCCTTTCTAATTTGAAATTATTCTTCTCTAGTCTCACTAACAAATATCAGCAACCAAGATGCACCATGGAACAAACTTCATGTTATATTTCATATTTTATGATATAGATTCGAGAAGTTTCCTTTTACATTTGCCTTTTGAATTAGATCTGCCCAAGGTGAGAAAGAAACTCCAATCCTAAGTTTCAATATGCATGCCTTTTTAAATTCTTGACTGAATAACATTGGATGTAAGTGTTACAATGGCTAGGTCATTAAAATTAACAAAATTTAGCAGTCTGTAGCCAAACTTTGCAAGCCATATACTGTTGATCATTGTTGTTATTTTTTTCCCCTTTCTGGTAATGAACTAAACAAAAGATAGTTCTGCTATACAGCTGTGCTTCTGCAGGAATGATCGTCCCTGCTTAAGGCTATTGGAACTTGGAACTGTTATTTTCGATTCAAATAAACTCGTGGCTGTCTTATTAATGGGTATGTTAAATTGTACATCATTTATGGACACATTGAAAATGTCTTTTTCTTTTACTCTCCAAACTAGTTATTCTGCCTTTCTCAATGAATTGAATTCATATACATTTATCAAGTAGCATGATAAGCTACTTTCACCTGCAAGCAGTTCTAGTTTAACGGCCTAATTTGACCAATTGCATCTAAAGCAAAATTGTCACCGCATACTATAAACTTAAATATATTTATGCTGCCGAGGAAATAAAATTTCATAGCAATGATGAAAATAGTTTCTTCTACAAGAGCAATCCGAATTTCCTCACTGGAAAGCCTGATTGAAAGAACAGACCTAGGAAATGATTCATTGAGAGTGAGAACCTAAGGAGGGGCAAGGTAGAGCAAACGACGGGGAAGACCGTTGAGGATCAGGCAATTCCATTACTATAGTGAAACTAGTGCGCAGACAAAATGTAACCTGCAATCCAATAGCAAGGTGGAAGTGGCAACTAGAGAATTATAGTGGGGGTGAAACATAAGTGACAACTGAACACATCACAAAACAAAGTCTGGTTCTCTGTTGGATCTATTAGTCGATTAATAGGATGGATTAGTCGACTAATTTGATATCTCAACTATTTGTTGAGGCTAGTAGTCGAATGGTCTAATGGGTTAGTCGACTAGACTGGGTTCAACATCAAAATACATATCTATTGGTCTCCCCGCTAGTCAACTACCCTGACAATTAGTCGACTAGTCTGTGCATCACAGCACTAAGTCTCTAAATAACATGTATATACACTTATATACGCATCACTACATCACAACTTTGAACAACTCATATATATGTACACATACATATATACACGCAAATTTTTATACATCAAAACTCTTAGCAATACACATACATATACATCTATATGTATATTCACACATCCATTCATGAATATAACATGAAATAAACTTTCAAAATTTTTCAGGCTATTACATTTACCCCACTAAATAAGAATTTCGTCCTCGAAATTCACTATCCAGGTAAACAAAATCAAACAGACAGAATAACATGAATACAGGATGGGTTAACACAATTATATATATCTTAGTTTCTAATTGCACGAAATTGGTACGTTGAAGGAATTCAAAACAAGAAAACCCTCATGTATATACCATATGTCTCGCTCAGTTATGGGCTAAATATATACGATCTATGTTAATTCAATACTAAATACAAATAATTATCACATCACCATACCAAACTAGTAAATCAAATCTCACGCACTCATACACGTGCCCACACACACATGCAGAGCCCATGTAGTTATTTCATGTGTATAATGCATGCAACAATTTCACACACGCCCATACACGTATCCATACACACTTGCAAAGCTCATGTAACTATCCTACATGTCTAATACATGCGACAAATCAAAGAAAACAGAATCACTCAATCAATATCAATGTGAGGCGAACAAATAACGGATAGTCTAAGAATAGTCTAGCCAAGCATCAAGTAGATTTCAACTCAGTTGAAATCAACAATACAATGCAATCAGTGATCGTCCTCACTCAGACTCATTATACCGTGGATTCTAGACTTGAAGAGTCCTATACTTGCTCCAACTTAAACACATGTTATGAATATCCTAGGAAACTGAAACCTAGAGCTCTGATACCAATTGTAACACCCTTTAATTTTCACACACCAACTACGTCGATTAGATTATAGTCTGGTCAGGAATTCTGGAGTCGTTATAATGCGACACATAACTCAGACAGTTGAAATATAGATATATGACAGAAAACAAATCATATAGATAGAAATATGACATGTAGAAGAAAAATATCTGCTATATATAAGGAGTCTCGACATACAAGAAACTAAGTCCAAGTCTAAAATATATACAACACTACTCGGGCTCTCGGTCTCAAAGTAGAGTATAACATATACAATACCCATATGGGAACAATATACAAAAAGAAAGACTCTTTATATAGCACTCTATATACCTATTAATAGAATAGATGACTACCAACGTCTCCATCACTTGGCGCCTCTATGGACATTCTGTGAACAACCAGAAAATAATAAATTAATAAGCGTTAGAATGCCAATAAGTCTACCTCAAATGGGTACCTTCCTACCATGATCCTGAGGCTGACTCAGTACTAGGTCGAAGAGACAACTAAGAGAGATCCATATATATATATATATACATCAGGAAACAAATAACAAAGAAGGGGAACATGGTATATTTAAGCATGATATGCAACAATGAACAACATAATTATGCACGGTATAGTACTGGATATCCGACCAATCTTTAATGATAAAGATATGATAGCAAACATACACGTGCTACTGTGGTAAGAAATTGCAATGAATGAGGCCTAATCCCTAAATCACAAGCTAGTGTCATATAAGCTACATCGCCTTCATCGGCGATTCAACCAAAAATAAATAGCGAGATTGTACAAACTCATCTCCCGGATGGTTGGCGCACTAGCTCTGTTCCTCTCAGAGGCGATACAACCATTTCATACAAATAGTAGGGTAGTAAGCTAAGCATGATATAACAATATCATGATAGATGTCATTTAACATATATTGTGATATACAGATCATTCATTCAGTGGGTTACTATGATCTGATACTCCATATTTCAAAATAACTCTAAGTATCAATCAATTAATCACATGTATCCTCTAATAATTATCAACTCTGGTGTCTAACATTACACACACTAAACTGCTGTAGGCCGAGAACACATACACTATGATACACAGATCACTCGTTCACTTTCAACAAACATACATCATTCACGTACACCTTCTATCTTCCACGAATGTCAATATACATATACCATTCGCATACACCCCCTGTCTTCACGAATGTCAACAAACATACACCATTCGCGTACACCTTCTGTCTTTCACGAATCACATCATTTGCATCCCTCATCCACAAATGACATCATTTGCGTCCCCTTTATACACAAGTGGCATCATTCAAGAAAATACAAACCCTCATCCATTTTCACTACAAACTGGATAAACACATGTCCAACACATCGAACTTAATTCACATATCACAATACTTTAACATATATATTCTCAATTATATATAAACATGTTAATAATTTAACAATCATATTTTTAATGATCCCTTTTCTAGATCTTATAAAATTATATTTTTATGAATCCTAATCACTTAATATTCATGAGGGTATCAATCACTAATCAAGTTATGAACATAGTATAAACTTGCTTGAATCCATCATGTTAGCATCATAAAAATCTTATTTTATATCTTCACAAACCTAGATCTTATAAAATTATAACAATAACAACTAAGCCGTTTGTCCCAAGTATTTGGGGGTAGGCTACATGAACTAAAAGAGAATTACGCCGGATCGGGCACATGGATCAGCTTTCTCCACTCATTCCTATTGAGCAATATGCCTTCACTATGACCTTTAGTCTCTATATCTTGTCGTATTACCTTCATCCATGTTTTTTCTTCGGTCTCCCCTGCGCTCTTTTAATTTGCCCTAATTTGATACGCTCTACTCGTCGGACTGGCGCATTTGTAAGTTTACGTCGCACATGATCAAATCATCATAAGTGGTTTTCTTTTATCTTCTCTTCTATAGAGCCTACGCCTATCTTAGTACGAATATCCTCATTCTCACCTTATCTCTCCTCGTGTTACTATATATCCAACGAAGCATGCATATTTCTGCTACAGTCATCTTCTGGGCATGATATCTCTTTATAACCCAACATTCTGTGCTATATAACAAAGCTGGCCTAATAGCAGTCTGATAAAACTTTTCGTTCAGCCATAACGGAATGTTACGATCACATAAAACTCCTGCTGTGCTCCTCCATTTCAACCAGCCAGCTTGAATCCTGTGGTTGACATCATTATTGATCTCTCTATCATTTTGGATAATAGAACCCAAGCACTTAAAATGACTGCTCATCAGTATTTCTTGTCCATCTAGTCTCACAATACTATAATCTCAGATTTCCTATTTACTGAATTTACACTCCATATACTCTGTTTTGGTCCTACTTAATCTAAAACCTCGAGATTCTAGAGTTTGCCTCTATAGCTCCAATTTGACATTTCCCCAGCTCTCGTCTCATCAACTTGGACAATATCATCAGCAGATAGCATACACCACGGTATCTCATCCTGAATTGCTCTAGTAAGCTCATCCGTCATTATGGCAAATGAGAATGGACTCAATGTAGATCCTTGATGCAATCCAATTGTGATAAAAAATCAGTTGTTATGCCTCCACAAGTTTTGATATTTGCCATTACTCCATCGTACATGTCCTTGATTATGTCAATATATTTGATGGGAACTCCCATTTTCATCAATGTCTACCATAATACCTCTCTTAGCACATATCATAAGCTTTTTCTAAATTAATAAAGACCATATGCAAATTCCTCTCCTCTCTCGAAATCGCTCTATAAGTTGATGACGCAAATGAATAGCCTCTGTCGTTGATGAGGAGATTTTGTCTCCTTGTTTTAAAATACCGCAAGTGCACGGTCGTTCGATGTAACACTTGAGGGTCGATCCACAGGGACAAGTAGTTCTTTGATTTCAACACTTTTAGGCGAATTGGTTGAAAAGTTTGTGAGTTTTGTTTAGTTTCTAAACTAAATATCAATCTAAGAAATCAAGCACCTAAGGTAGAATCCTCTAAACTAGCATCAAGTGGTCAATCTCGGTCTCCACACTGGTATGTTGTTACTCACCAAATCTCTACTTCTAACATGCAAAGTAAGTCTGAATATTAAATCTAAGCACAAGGTATTATCCAGTTACATAATCCATCAAATGTAAATTAACTAAATTAAACAAATAACATAAAAGCAACAAAACCCTAAGTATGGACCATTAACCCCCGATACATATCCTGTCAAATACCCAGTGGTTCTAGAAATTAATCTCCTAAAAGTGGTTGGTCAATTGGTGAGTATACACCCCTAAATAGGAGATCTAACAGGTAATCACAAGATAATCTAGTCTAAATTCATCTCTCCTAGGTGCTAGAAATTAATTAGTTACACATGCTATAATTACTCACACAATAACTATCTTAAATTTAATAACCATTAAAAATTTATCTAAGTTAAATTCAATTCATAGTTAATAGAAATCAAGTAAAGAAATTGAATGAATTAAATAATTAAACCAACTAAGTTAATAACTAACATATTAAGCACTAATTAAATTAATAAACAACTAATACTAAATTAACCAAACTACTTACCTGTTGCGCTTCCACTCATGTGCGACGAACGAGGCAACGGCCAATGATTGCCTCCAAAAAAAGCAATGGAGAGTAATAAAACATGCACACAAAAACGAAATAAGAAAAGAAAATAATTTAATATGGAAAAAAATGTGGCATGATAGGCGTACAATAAATAAATAAATAAAATAAAATCCTAAAAAAACTAAAACACTAAAACCTAGCCACCGCAGCCCTTCCAATCTCTCCTTTATATAATATAGGAGTTTTATAAAAAGGCCCTTTAAAATACATATATTACATAATAATTCATTTTCAATTCAGGCAGATTTTTTAAATGATCAATACAGGCAGTCAAATGGAGGAATCAGTAAAAGCTATCAACATGAAACTTATAGATCTTCGAATTCTCTTTCTGTAGACACCTGGATGACCTTTTTTGAAATTTTATAGTTAAAGTTAAGCCAAAATACCGCAAAATGCTCGGAAAACATCCTCTAATCTTTTACAAATTGCGTGATTTAATTGCTGACAGTATCCATATTCCTCTTTTTTTTGTTTTACATGTTTCCTGCAAAATATAATCAAATATACCCGAGTAGCATTATTTATATACAAATAATAGATAATTAGGAGCATAAAAATGATGTAAAATCGTGCTGATCAGTCGTCGATTGCCCTGGTATGACCCCAAACTGGTTCTCTGATATTTTAATATTTTGCTATAACCTGTATTCAATTACCCTTTCCCAAAACTTCATAGTGTAATACATGAGTTTTATTCCATGATAGTTTGAACAGCTCTGGATATCACCCTTCTTCTTATAGAGAGGTACTAAGGTACTCTTCCTCCACTCATTTGGCATCTTTTTAGTTAACTAGATCTTGTTAAAGAGGTTTGTCAGCCATCTCACGCCCACCTCTCCTAAGCATCTCCATATCTCAATAGGAATTCCATCCGGGCCAACAGCTTTCCTTGACTTCTTCCTCTTTAAGGCCTTTTTAACTTCAGATTCGCTAATTTTGACCAAACTATCTCATAAAAATTATATTTTCATAAATCCAAACAACTTGATATTCATGTGAGTACTAGATCCTAACCAAAGGGCTAACATATATTAAACTTAGTAGGATCTAGACATGCAAATGGACTAAAAATCATATTTTTAACATGGTTCAAATTCTAAACTTCAAGATCATGAGAAGAAAGCAAGCAAGAGAGGAAAACTTGCCTTTCTAGGTAAAGGGGTGATGGTTTGATGAAGAACTCTGAAGAGGAAGTCTATCTCCAAGCATAGAATCCAATCCCAAAAGAAGATCCAAGCTTCATTTTGAAATATCCTTCAAAACTCACTTTCTCTCACTAGCTATTCTCTCTTTCTCTCTAGAGGCCATGGTGGGAAAGGAAGAGAAAGCGTTAGGCTTTTACAAATGAAAAGATGAGAGAACTCAACTCCCAACACACACACACACAGGGTAGAAAAGTCAGGGTTGGGGTCCAAGAACACAATTCTACCACCTAGATTAGTCAACTAATGAGATGATTAGTCGACTAATAACTAGTAGGCGGTTGGATTAGTCGAGTAGGACAAATGGTTAGTCGGCTAGTCTGGATCAAGTCGGTTGTGTTAATTAACTAGAAGAAAGGATTAATCGACTAGTCTGGCATAAATATCTTGGTAACAGTAGTTTTGGCATGTTAAGCTGGTTGGATCTTGCATTTTGTTCACATAAATGCCTGTGTTCTCATGCTTTTGCATCATGGAAAATTGTCAAGTAACTTTTCTAATACTTAGCACTGACTTTCTTTAGTTCATATAATGCATTATGACTACAAAAGCATGGGATAGGCTGTTGACCTGCTAGCTTAAAGTTTTTGAGCTGGAGGAATGGGTCTTGTGACTCTTGTCAATTTAGCTTACTTAAATCCCTGCGGAAATGAAGAAGTTCGGATTAGCTTCCTGGACGAGTCTATACTCCCACTGTAGGAATTTAGAGATTAGTGCATTTCCTTTTACAGTGGATCTTCTTGCTCTTGTGTGGAAATATATTCCAAATATGTTCCCATTCTTGTTAGTTACTTTTCTCTTCCTTCAAATTATCCACCCTTCCAATTCGGTTGGACACAAGGATTATTATTATTATTATTTGGCTGCGCTAACAGAGTTAATCTCCAAAAACAAAAATAGTTGTAAAACAAAAAGTACTTTTCAAATTGTGCAGTCCCATTGATTCATCACAAACTGTTGGAACTCTGTAATGGTTCTAGAGTGTTATTAGCCATGACTTTTATTTAGGTAAGCTGGAGCTTGATATGCATGTCGTTGTCATTTCTTATTGTCAATTAATCAATCATTACTAAACTCCTGAGTTTTTTTTTTTTTTGAATATCTATGCTGAATTACTACTGGATCAAGTTCATATTTTGTGTGGGCACAACACATTCTGCCTATCTATACACATTATGAACTGCGTGGTATCTGTTTTTAACACAACCCTTTATTTATCTTTACGCATTATGGACTGTATGGTATCTAATCTTAACACAACCCTTGATTATCACCTTCTTGGAATAGATCCTAACATGAGGGATATTATTTTTATTAATGTTTTCTTCTAGTGATAAATAGCCTGCTTGAATAGTATATAAAGACGCATGCACACACACAAGTACCTAGAAGTTACATCGAAAATAGAAATGAAACAAACTGGTAAAAATTCTAAAATTAGCTTTGTGATTAGCATATCTGCACCAATCTATAATGATCTTAGTCATTTGCATTTCCACTTTCCATATTTGTACTTTGTTCAGTAGGCTATATCAGATCTTTAGGTGGCTGCATGGTCCATAAAGGATCTCCATCATGCCCCTTGATGTTTGCTCCTATCTATGTCAAGCTATATGTTGCCATGTGATCCTCATACAAAAATATGCTTGATCTGCCATCTATTCCATTAAGATTGTGTGTTGTATTCACAAACAGTCAATTCTATGGCACTAATTGTTGTTGCATTCGCTGCAATGAGCAAATCAAGTTCACCAGCCACAGTGCCAGTATAGGGTGAAATGGTCAGAACAACCTGCTATGCCCCTCATCTCCGTTTGTTTTTGGCCTTCGAGGTTGCATTATGACAATGAATTTTCCTTGCCTGTGCTCTCTCACTATAATCCTATGTCAGTTCCACCGTAATAACTTAATTGAGGTGTATTGAAATGTATTGATATTATTGATCAGGGCAACCCCAATTATATTGGATACATGAGATGACATAATATGGAAAGTCTAAAATAATAAAAAATCCTAAATAAGTAAGTCTTAAACGTACTAGTATTCCACTCCTAAATGTAATATTAATATATTATTCCTTGGTCAAAACTCACTATGCATGAAACATTGAGAGTTTGGCTGATGGTAGGGGATGAATGCACTCTCTCTACACTGATGATGGACCTGCGGGGTGCTTATCAAAAGCCGTTGTCGATCCCTCTGACTGCTCTTTGATGGCTATGATGGACCCGCGAAGGTGCTATTCATAACTGTCTATCAATCCCACTGAACACTCTTAGAAGGGTGATAATGAATCCCCAGGGGCGCTCTTCAAAAGCTGATGCTGGCCCCACTAGACACCTTTTGAAGACTGATGGTGAAACTCATAAAAACTCTTCAAAATCTGACGTCAATCCCACTAGGCACTCTTTGAACACTAATGGTGGAACCACAGGGGTTGCATTTTGAAAGCCTAGGTAGCATGGACACTTAAAAGGATGTGTGTCGTGTCAAACACGTGGCAGACACACGTATTGGACATGATACTTTTATTTTATATGTACATTTTAGAATTTGTTGTGTTAGTGCATTGTGTCATGTCATACGACTCATACCTATGTTGGCGTGTCCCTGTTCTTGCAACAGTCAAAAGCTGATGTTGATCCTATGAGCACTATTTGAAGGTTGATATCAGACCTTTTCCTCTCTTCAAAAGTTGATGTCAATCTCATTGGAAGCTCTTCAAAGGCTGAAAATGGGCCTATGTTAGACGCTCTTCCAAAGCTGATGTTTCTCATATTTTTCTTTCTTTCTTCCCCCCCACCCCCCCCCCCCCCCCCCCCCCCGCCCCCACCCAAACACAAAAAAAAAAAAAAAAAAAAATCTCCTAGTCTTTGCTATTCGGAGCTCACACACTCACTGTAGATCCCACCAAAAGGAACTTCTCTTCCCACATAAAGAACTCTACATGATTTTAGCACATCACTCCAAAAAAATTCCACATGATTTGTTTCTCAACCTTGTCCAAGTTTGATGTAGGCAACGGTTCCTGATCAAGTTGCAATCTGATCAATTTATACATGTGATGTGCCATGTGTGATCCGCCAGTAGTGAGAAGGTTACAAGGAGAAATCTCGATCATGGGTTGGATGCTTAGGGATCTGAAGTGATGTGCGTTAGTTAACCAAATTTAATGCGGTCCTGACTCCTGATGAAGTGGCAACCTGATCGAAGGTTTGAGGACTCACTTCATCGTAGATGCATTTGTCAAGGAAAGGAGGTTGAACATGGTGATTAGAGAGGATTGTGGATACTGGCCGACGCGATTGGAAGCCCGAAGCTTAGGCTAAAAGGCGGCGTAACGATGACAATCGGCGTTTTAGAGTGGAGACTATGGTTATGATACCATGATAGCTTACTTTGAGGAATTGAATTGCATATATATTATTGATAAGGGCAATACCCTAATACATAGATCACGGGTGACATAATATGAACAATCTACAATAACAGAAAGTTCTAAATAAAAAAGCCTGCCTAAACATCATAGTATTTCACTCCTAAATATAATATCATTCCTTAACACATCCTGAACCATCAGTATTCACGCATGAGGGGGTATTTTCCAAACAACTGAAGTGGGCATCGTGAAATGAGGGCATGGAAGGCAAGACACTGTCAACCACTATAAGAGTTGCTATTTCATTTATTTGATGAGAGCTTGAATATCATGCCCCGGTTCCCAAAATACGCTGGAGCGGAGTCGCGACGAGAGTCGACGACGTATATACGCGAGAAAAACATCTTACGTATACACGCTAAGCTAAAGTAACCTGAACAAGTTATATAATCACTATAATAATTTGCGATCATTGCAACAATACATATAAATGTTCACACATGATAACACATGAATAAATAAATGGAATAAACGCTGAGTCCAATATATATGGAATCAAAGGATAAGAGCAGGAATAAAGGTAGGTAAGAATACCGGTGATCAATAGAGAGAACTCTGAGCTCCTCAATAATACATGTGAAGTCCTTTAAATACCTGATCAGCAAATAAAATATCCATAAACCTGAGTATGCAAATTCAAGGGAGTCAGAAAACTCCCATTAAGTGTAAAATGAGAAAAGGTGCACATGTATATAACGTGTGAGCATACTATGATACTACCATAAAATACGATGAATGAGAAATAACATACAAACATAAATGAACAGTAATGAAGACAGTCAGTACTAGAATCAGGTGTACAATCAGGTCATGGGTACTGTCAGGTGTTCAACATAGTATATATGTATCAGGTGTCTATCATAGTGCATATAGATATGTAATAAGGGAACACAGTCAGTTTATAATACATTATGGACAGTTTATTATTATTAATTATGTCAGCGAACACCAATTGTCACATGCAATAGACGCATGTCATATTACGCCTACTTCACGTGTCAATCGGGGTTCTATGTTACTGAAACTGATTGGTTGGAGACTTGTTTATGTTTTAGGTGGGTTTCATACATACCTGGAACCACGACCCAGATGCCTGGCGCTGAACCAGACCCTTCCGCTAGGTAATTAGTAACAGTAAACAGTACACACAGACACAATATCACTGTGGAATAATAGAACTATAACATATGTGATGTCAGTCATCTCCGAAATCCTGCAGTGGAATCATATTTTGGCTGCACAACCTGTATCCTAGGTCCACCCAAAATACAGACGCTATCTTCTCAATCAATTTTCTCATTTCCAGTGTAAGTTGTCCAATTATATTCTTATTTAAATCAAACAATATCTATGTTATTTAGATTACTGGGACAATACAGTGACAATAACTATAACAGCAAGTGTGACAGTGACAGTGGACAGTAATGGTAACAATATGAACAATAACCGTGTAAACAGTGAAACAGTAGAACAGTATCATGGTATTAACAATACTTTCTCAGTAATTTTCAGTAACATGAAATACACTAATAACATGGCATGTACCAACTCAATAGACAGCTTCATCTAGAACTGATCAACATCTGATCCATCTACACTAAGATATAACAGTAACATGTTTCTAATCTTTAATCTCGATACAATCACCATAAACTTCAATTATTAAACTGTTATCATATCATAATCTCATATAACAATAACATAGTTCTCCCATCTATATTAATCGATTCTGATCCTCAAAGTTCAACAGTATATCCATTCTCTACATCATCAGTCTATCCACCCTCTAAGTACCCGATATATCCAAGTCCCAACAAACTGAAATAAATACTCAGTTACATCTAATTAATTCTTGTTATCCAATCTGATCAAGATCATCGATCACTCCCACTTCAATCGAACTCAGCCACAGATCCAACTACCATTGTAATAAATCAACTGTATAAATGTATAATCCATTAGTTCTGGCCGATCCATTCTACACTTATTCTCTAATCTCACTCCATTCAAGTCCACTGTCAGATCCAAACAACAAGATATCCAATCTATTGGTAACACAACATCCTATTTGATTAATCTTCAATATCCAATTTAATTCCGTCTAAATTATCATCGAATAATAGATATCAAACCTGATAAATAACTTACATGAGAATTCAACATATTTAACCACCATCACGAACTAATCAACCTCAAGTCCAATATATCACTTCCTAAATTACCACTAAAAACGAAAAAATCTAGTATAGTATATATTTCAGGTAAAGTTCACGCATCCAAATACCAAGGCAACAGATCCACAATCATCCACTATATATCCATGCACTTCACCAATTCACATTATTTTTGTCTACTCTCATCCCTGAGTCTACTCTCATTCCTGACTATAAGTCAATCTCCACTCTAATAAGAGTGCACTGATCAAATCCAAGCATGAAAGATCCAATATATCAAATAGTATTAACATTGATAAAAAGAAACACCCACATCTCCGTGATAAAACACCGGATCCATATACTTTAAACCGCAATAGTGAATCTAACCCAACATCTAAACTCTTCCTCGGTATAATAATACAAGTCTAATAATCCTTTACATCTCTTTAAATCTACTATTCCTCTATTTCGAATTGCCCCAACCTCAAGTCAAACTTAACTCCAATTAAATTCATTAACAGATCCAAGTCAGTGCAATTTCAGACATTCAGAAACCCTGGTTCCCAACTCATCAATAACTTGAACAACCAAGGTTACAAAACTCCTCTACTAAACACTCCATGGTCCATACTATATATAACTAAACAATTAACATTTAAGCCAATAAATTTCCCAATGAACATTTATCAACAATAATCATATTATATTTAAGAGATTAATCTAAAACACTCGCAGAGCTATTTAATTGGTATTAAAATATACAAGAACGTGAACAGTAATTAACAAGTGCAAACAATATCTAAACATGATAATAGTTAATCATAAAATGTAATTTAATGAATATAAATAAGACACTAACATGAAATGATACAATAAAATACACCAATAAAATAACCAATAAAATAAACACTCACAAGAAATGTCACGAATACATAGCTCTGGTCTCCATGGCTCTAACGCCTTCAGAATCGCTCGAATCGGAGTCCGAATGGCCGAGACATCGTCCAAACCGCAACCAAGGTCTGTTTTGTAATATCTGCAACATATATAAGGGGTTATATGCAATTTCTAAGGATCTGTAAAATAATAAGATATTAAATTAGGGGGGTTTAGGATAATTCACTTATCTTAGTGGATGTGAATCTGGATCATATTGGGTTCGAGTTTAATTCTAAGTGGGGATCCAAACATAAAAAGAGAAGGGGGAGAGAGAGAGACTGCGAGATGAATGGAAGGAGTGAGGAGCAGGGCGTGACTCATGGGCTGCACGAGTCTCGGCCGAGGGGATCAGAGATGGGAGGAGGGGAGAGAAGCACGATGGAGGAGCGAGTGGGGTGCGATGGCACACGGAGCTACTGGGCACAGCGGTGGCGGTGCACAGAGGTAATGGGTGGGGAATGTGGGAGTTGTGCTCACTGACCGGCGGAGGGGGTGTGCGCCGTGCATGGTGGTGCGGGCTTGCAGTGCTGTGGGGGAGGAAATAAGGTGGAGGTGGAGAGCCGCGTTGGCTGGTCAGAGGCCGGGCGGTGGATCGCAAATGGTGGTAGAGTGCCAACAAGGAGGTGAGGAGGGTGGTGATGATGACAGAGAGAAGGGGGTTGGATTCATGTCGTGGCGGCTAGGGGAGGTAGGAAGAGCGGTGGGTGTAATAGAGAGGAGGCGGAGGTGGTTGAGGATGGTGGCTGGGTGGTGTGCGACTGGTCGGAGGAGCTTGGGAGGGCGGTGCAAGTGCATGGGTGTGGGTTATGTTGGACGAGGTAGCCGCAACGGCGTAGTGCGCGGCACACGGAGGAGAAGAAGATGAAGATAAAAGTGATGATGGTGAGGGATGGGTTGTAAGAACGAAAGAGAGGGAGACAGAGGCGGCGACAGTTCATGGTTAGGGTTAAGGGAGAAGGAGAGAGAAAGAAGTGGTGTAAATATAAGGGTGAGTTTGGGCTTGGGCCTAGGTTTCTTTTGGGCCAAATGAAAAAAATAAAAGAAAAAGGAAAATGGGGAAAGAGAAAGGGGGAGATGGGCTTGGCTTGGTTGGGCTTTGGGAAAAATTAGAAAAATAAGTAAAGAGGGGAGAGTGATATGGGCTGGGCTTGACTCTTGGGCTTAGGAAAAGAAAAAGAAAATAATGATAATAATAATGATAATAATAATACTGCTGATAATTTGAAGATTGATAAATAATGAGTAATAATCATAATAAAATAAATTTATAATAAATATAGTAGCAATGGTAATAATTTAAAATGATAACACAATCAATTAAATAATTATGAGTAGTGATGATTAATAATTATAATAAAAAGGACTAATAATAATTAGTAATGATAACTTTTATGAAGTAATGATTAAATCCCCTAACACAATTATATAAATGCATATAACAATAGGAAAATAATAAAATATAAATAATAATAAAAATGGTAGTTATTACCAGTAATGGTTTAATTTATTTGTAAAAATAATGGAATGATAGGTTATAAAAGAATTTAATTGATACTTATAATAAGTAGATCTAAATAAATATTTAAAATATAAATACAATATTATTAATTAGGAGATATTACATTAAACCTTAGCCTGTGGCATTTCCATTAGTTACCTCTGCACGCCCCATATCGTCAGATGTTCCTTGTTTTTCACATGCAATATATACCATGCAAAGTATGCCATGATAGTTAGGGCAATTTTGTGCTGCATCCCTGCCTTTAAGGAAGGAGATCCACTGAAGTATGCCATGCAATATATACCAAAAAATCACCAGCTTGAATACGAACTAATTAGTAATTGTGTGGGTTTTATTTTCGGGTTTGATCCATTAGTAGATTCAACTAGTTCTTAATTTTGAACCAAAGAATCATTGAAGGTCAAACTCTTTGAAATATTTAAATAACACATCTTTGCTTAACACACACACACACACACACACACACACACACTCCAAACTATGAAGAATGAAGTTTTAAATATTATAATCTGTCTGCATCCTTGGAGATTACAGATCATGTTGGTGGCAGCCGGCAGCACCCTCCCTTTTTGTGTTATATAGTACTTTGGTCATAGGAGTTATTTAAGAAGCTGCATCCAGCTACCTTGTCCAGTGGTCAACATTCTCAGACTTGGTTATGGATTATTACGGAGAAATGTCAGTTGAAAGTAGTAGATTGCATATATGAAGTTGTACTTCTAAGAGCTAATTTTACTTGTTCTGTTGGATTTGGTTTGCAAACGGAGAAATCATCAATTCAACTCTGGGTTGGCATAGAAATGTTCATTAGCACTTACCCAATTCATTGTTTTTGAACTCACACTCGTGTCTTTATTGATGTCTTTAAACTCTTTTCGGTGTTTAACATTTGTTTTTCTGTCCAGGATCTCTTATTTTATGGAGAACGTCTGATAGAAAAATGTTGATGGAATGAGACTCTAATCTCGCATGCCCCTTTTACCTGTTAACTACCATTCCAATCAATAAGAATTGGCAACTGCATGCGCAGGTGGATAAGTCTTCTACTGAATAAATCTCTGTTCGTTACATGTCATCTCTTGTCCACATCTTTAATGTTATAGATAACATTTATGAATAGTGTAGCCATCCTCTTGTCAGCTCCCTTGAGAATTGTATGGAGAATATATTCACTAAAAAAGTGGTCACTATCATTTCTCCAATTACACTAGTTTAGTACAAATGCGTAGTCTTTCTTTGAAAAACTATGACACATGCGGGTTGTTTAGGATCTTGCAGTATATGTTCTAGAACATGTGATTCGTCTTGATGTCATCTGAAACCCTATGTTGATGAACTATTTTTTTAAAGGATATATACCTATATCATGATAACTTGACCTGGTACCTGTAATATTTAGCCATAGTGGTGCTGATCAATATGACAAACTGAAATCCTCATGTCTAAGCTAATTTTCCAGTTCTGTTGTAGATTAAATATAGTCAGTCAGGAACTTTTGAGAAGTATCAATTTTCAACTTTTGAGAATAGAGTAAATACTGAATGCAGCCAAGTGTTGCTAAGTGACCCAAATGCAACCTGACGAGTTTAAGAGTAGTTCTGATTGCAACAAATTTCTGCGGGATCAGGATAATTGCATACATGCATTTCAAGAAGTATACATGTATAATTAATACTTTGTCAAGTAATCCGCAAGAGGGCTCTAGGTGTCTCCCATATGCCATAGAAGATCTGTGCCTTTGATGTTTTCTCCCAATCTTGATCAAGCTATTCTCTGTCATGTGATCCTCACATGTAAATATGCTTGATATGTTATCTATTCCCATTGAGCTACTTGATTATTGGATTGATAAACATTCACTTCTCATGGTGTTCCTTTTAAAAAAAAAAAAAAATTGTATTCACTATAATAGGGCAAACGAGTTAAATGATCATAGGGATAGTATAATAGTGTGAGAAGGTCACAACCACCTCCTATACCCCTGCAATTCTGTTTGGCTTATGGTCCACAAGGCTTCACTCTGATAATGAGTTTACCTATGATCTCTCAGTATAATTATATCCTTATGTATTGAGCATCAATATTCATTTGAGCATCCATGAGGAGGCATTTTCCAATCAACACAACTGGTCATCATTAAATTAGGCTATGGCAAGGTGAGACCTCCATGGAACGACATTCACTAATAGAGCTGTTATTTCATTTATTTGATGAGATTTTAAATCTTAGATGTTCAAATATTATATCATTGCAGAATTTACATTAAGTACATCTGCATATCCCGTGCCTTCAGAAACTCCACTGTTTTTCACATGTGCTGTGGGTAATTCCTAAGGAATCAGTCCACGCACCAAAATAATGGAGTGGGTGTAAGCAAATCACAGAAAACCACCGCAAACTCACAGATTTTATGTGAAAAAAATCCCGAATGAGAAAAATCATGGAGAGGGGGAGAGATTCCACTATATCATTAGCGATTACAGTCGGGGGGTTCTCTAGTGTGTTAGGATTTCCGGATACAATTGATTGTCCCCTTTCACGTGGGAAGAGATCTACTATTTATACATAGTGTCTGTTAGTTAAGGCTGTAGTATCCAGCTTTGTTTAAACATTCAACTGCTTATTTTAAAAGCGATTAGAGCTGAATATCCTGGTTTGAACTGGTTAAGTAAGAGTCTCTTTATCTGGTGGTCTGCGTCTAATTGCTGATGTGGTTGATCTATTCCCGAGCTGCAACTACTGAGTTCAAATGGAGATTTGGTTTAGAGATAAGGATTCGATTCTATCTCTTGCCTCTAACTACCTGAATCGTTTAGATTTTGAATTGAATGAGGTCTCCCGCTCGGAGGTTCTGAAAGCGGCCACGTATCGCGCGCTTGTTTGGTATTGAATGGACACGTGACATGATCCCAAGGAGGTCAGAAACTGACCACTATGGATGCCCCTCTGCTTTTCTCTCATTGTAAGAGGTCGGGAACCTTCCTTCAGGAGGTATGGGTTCTCAGAAACTCTGAGAGATGGAGAGGAGAGCAGACAGAGAAGGAAACTTTGGATCTGAATTTGGGTAGGTTGCTGTTGCTTCAGGTATTGTCTTTTAGTGGCGTGCGTTGTTCTACAGGCTGACCGAACCTTAAATGCACGTTCTATCTGTTGCGTCATTAATTAAGTAACCGTTGCTTCTAAAAATGCTAGTTCCGAGGAAGATGTGGCGTATCCAACGCGACGGTCTAAATCCTATATCTTGCAACACATGTAGGGTCTTTAATTGAGTGGTGCTTCATTTCCTTTTGGGATTTGAAATTTTGGACAGTTGACGCGGGCTTCCTCTCTATAAATAGGGCGGAACCCTTCAGGAGAGATCTGAACAGCTTCTTAAAAGTTACTTGTTGCTAAAATCTTGCATTTGTTCTGCAGACGGTGATGTCTCCTTTCTTCTTCGTTCGGTGGAGGAAGGAGAGGGAGAGGATGGCAATGGCTGCTACGCTCATGATGGTCAGGAGCCTGTTTGTCAAGGAGTTTTGGTTCTCGTGATGGGCTCGTCAAGTATTTTCGGCTCTCGTGGCGAGGCCAACTGTCAAGAAGAATAGAGAATGTTCTATTTTCTGCTTGGTCTGCACATTTGAACTCTGACCAGAACAGACCAGGAGGGGGTTGGGAATTTACCCCCTTTCTTTCCTTGCAACGAACTTAAAAGCAGGGAGCATAAAGGTGCTTGATGACGATTTCGATCTCTGGGGCCAACCGTCTGCGTTCTTATGGGAGTTGGTACCTTGCTTGCCTCTGCTCCTGAGTTCATCCTCAGGGTATGGTCTTGGCATTAGTATTCTCTTCGCCTTGCAGGCTTCAATCTGCGGTTCAGGGCGTTGTCTCCCTGCTGGTGTCTTCATGAGAGTTCTATGTATCGTTACTCATCCAGCCCTGGTGGATTGTTTGCTTAGGAGTCATCACAAAGTCATTGCTGGGGACGCGGCGCTGAACACCTTCAATTTTTCTCTCCGAAAGAACACATATGTAACGAATCTTGTATTGCTCTTGTTAAATGTAACCATACTTGTAAGTGGATGGATGTAATCGGAAAAATAACTCTATAAGAAAGTGTTGTTTGGATCTTGTCTTGTTTGTGATTGTGATTTGACTTGTTGTTACGTCTGCTCGGGGAGCTGGTTTGGTTATGAAGCGTTTGAGGCGATTTGGAATGTAGTTTCTGAACGGGATTCGTTCTACAATGGTACGTGCTAATGCTACCTAAGTAGGGGAGCCTTTTAGCTTCAAAGTCGTATCGCCATGTGGGTGAAGACTCGTATAGGCGGTTGACCTGCTCGGGCGGCCCTTGGGGGTGTGTCCCATTATAGGCAGGCACTGAACATCCAATATAGGTGAGCCTCCATATTTCAGGAGACTCCCCGAGGGTCGCCATCAGGGTGAAGACTCGTGTAGGCGGTTGACCTGTTCGGGCAGCAATCAGGGTGTATCCCATTAGAGGCTGGCTCGGAACTATGCTGATAGGAAGTTGAAAGTATATTGCAAAGTTTCCTTGAATCAATGAAAAGTTACAACAACTCAAATTTCAACTACAAGAGAGAGCAGACACTCAAGCTCAAATCTCTTCTTTGTTTAAGACTGGGTTCTTTGCGTAGCGGTGAAAAGTGAATCTTGTTTTTCGATGACCGGGTGAACGTCAAGCTTCTTCAGAATTTTTCCCCTTGGATCACGGATGGAGTAGCACATCTCTTATTCAATGAAATCTCAAAGAGACTTAGGAAAAAAACTTGAATTCGGTAAGTTTGTGTAAAGAAGTTAAACTCTTAAGCCAATAATCCTCAGCTGAAAATTCTAATCCCTTTTTAATAGCAGTTGTAGCTATTTATAGGAGTTCTAGGGGTAAAATTGTCCCCTAAAAATCCTCTATAATGGGGGTTAACTCCCCTCATTACGTGGGCAGTACTTGACCCAGTAATGGGGGTAGTTATAACAGAGATGCAGAGCTCATTTGCAGTTGAGACGCGAGCTTGAGCTTTACGTTCAACTATTGAAATGATGCTGGACGCGGGCCTCGAGCTCCGCATTTGGGCACGCTGCAGTGTTAAAACGTGAGCCTCGAACTCTGTGTTTTCTCATTGATGTGCTGTTGGACGCGTGCCTCGAGCTTCGCGTCTGAGGCGCAGGCTTCAAGCTCTGTGTCTTGGCATTGAAGTGGTGCTGAGACGCAGGCTTCGAGCCTTGCATCTTGGCATTGGAGGGATGCTGGGGCGCAGGCTTCGAGCCCTGCGTCTTGGCATTGCATGAATGTCTTTGATTAGCCTCGCGTCTGAAGTATAGACTCTGTTATCTGATGACTTGTCTTTAGTGATTTTTGGACAGTTTACAGAGCCCCCTCCAAAGTTTTTGAAACTCCGCTGTTGATTGGGACAGATTTTAAAATACTTATAGACTTTTTCTTTTGGCAGTAAGCTCTCAAGACTGGACTGGCAATCTTCTGAGATACCTTGAGCTTGATCTTGTTTGGATTTTGGTATTCGTGAGTGTACTGTTAAACTTTTTGAAGTCACCAGAGATGATCATCATGAGTGTTTAGATACGAAGTCCAGACCTCATCGGTACTCTGAGCTGGTTGTCGATGTACTGTTGAACTGGGAGAAATTGCCAACTGCTTTTGTCGGTGTACTGTTGAACTGATTGCAAAAGTAGAGACTGAACACAGGTCTTGTAGACGCAAAGGTCGTATTGCCCTGGAGACGCGTACCTCGTCTGAAAATAGAAACGCGATTCTCATTCATTGGAGAGACGCGAGCATCGAAGTGGAGACACAACTCTCACTTTGCTGAAGAGACACAACTCTGTTAATAGTGGGGGCGCAGTTCTCTTGTTTAGCCAAGATGCGAGCTTTAGAATACTGAAGAGTCGCGGTCTTTGAAGTGGAGACGCAGCTCTTACTTTATTGAAGCGACGCAGACTTTGAGGCATAGACGCGGACTTCTCTTTGTTGAAGAGACACAGTTCTGTTAAACGCGAGACTCACGTTCTAAGTGTGTTGCTACGCATCTGGCGGAGCTGAAGAGACGTTATTCTTTTTAAACGCGAGGATCGCATTCTGGGCGCGCTGCCACGCATCTGGCGACGATCGATCTCGAGATACGGGCCGTGTATCTCGACCGATCACTGTGTCTATAAAAGAGATAACAGTCTTTCAAGAGTCATTATCAGACTCTTTCTTCTCCGTTGAACTCTACGTCAAGAGTTTTAAGAACTTAGAAAAGTTTCGAGTTTTTTCTTCTTTGTCTCCATCTTCTCTAAAGATTTCACTATCAAAATGGCCCCATAGACCAAGCCTGTGGCTTTTTCCTTGAACGTTGTCGCTTCAGAGGATCAAGTGGGAAGTTCCTCCACGCAAGAGGCCCCAATTTTAGGTAATAAGACCGAATTGGCTTTCACTATTAAAGAACTCAAAGAGTTATCTTAACTCTTAAGCCTCTTCTAGAGTTGAACCGCCAACGCGAGGCTTATGCCCGCGTTTGATTTACAGATGCAACTCTTGTACTGGTAGGCAAGATGGGTTTGATGACCTTCGCGTCTTCGCTTCATCGGCTTGAGTCTGTGTATGTCTTTTGAACGCGAGTTTCACTGAGCCTTCCATTTGATTCCAACACTTAGAAAATTCTCTAAGTGGTGAAATTCAGACGTGGACTTCATGTGAA
This sequence comes from Agave tequilana, assembly GCA_038442645.1. Classification (NCBI taxonomy): domain Eukaryota; kingdom Viridiplantae; phylum Streptophyta; class Magnoliopsida; order Asparagales; family Asparagaceae; genus Agave; species Agave tequilana. The sequence goes on along the minus strand of JAVJIF010007878.1, from coordinate 84,371 downwards.
CCTCGTGTCTCTGAGGTTAGATGCGGGTCTCACTGAGCTCCGCGTCTCAGTCATTAGACGCGGTTCGTGGCTATGGTGGAGACGCAGTCCTGAGTCATTTGTTGAGACACGTCTCTGAGTTGTAGGGGAGAAACTCAAGCAACACTGAGTTGTAGATGATACGCGGCTCTAAATTGTTAGGGGATGCGACCCTGATTTGTTAGGGAAGCGCGACTCTAAATTGTTGGGGAGATGCGGCCCTGAATTATTAGGGAAGACGCGGCTCTGAATCGTTAGGGGAGACCCGCCCTGAATCGTTGGGGAGACCCGGCCCTGAATCTCTGAATCGTTGGGGAGACGCAACCCTGAGTTGATGAGGGACGCATCCCTTGGCCATCAGAGGGACGCATCCTTCCATTTGTCAAGGGAACGCAGCCCTCGGCGGTCAAAGAGACGCGGTCTTCATTTTGATGAGAAAACACAACCTTCAATTTGTTGGAGGTGACGTGGCCTTCGGTTTGTGAAGGAACACAGACTTCAAAACGCGACCCTTTGAAGCGTCACTTGCAGTTATAGAGACGCGGTTCTGATGACGCGACTCTCTATGTGTGAAGATCTCGTTAGATCTTTCAAGGCAGAACCGGTGTTGACGGTTGGGGACGCGCGTTGTTGGAATTTCTCGGGACAAAAATTCACGTGTCTTACTCAGGCTGGATTTGAGATTCGCATCGCGAATTAAGGCTATTAATTGGCCTTTAAGAACGACTTTAATTTTTATGCCATTAATTAATGGCCATTAGCGAGCCTATAAATAGGCCATAAGCCTCTTAATAGTCATTAATCTTGACTGTTTTCCTTCACGGGCATGTGCTCTGAAGAACTTTTAGAGTTCTTAGACTGTATTCTTCTTCGGGCCTGCATCCTGAAGTACTTTCAGAGTTTTTAAAAGAATCCAAAGCTTTGATGCTTTCTTGCAATCTTCTCCGAAGATTATCACTGTTAAGTGATTTTAAAATCAAAAAGCCTTTCCTCTGGTGCTTTCATGGCCGTATCTTGATGGATGATGTCCACCCTCAGAGAATTTTTCTTAAGGTAGGAAATGGCCTTTGCCATTACCACCCGTGACAAGGTTATGCTTCCTTGAAGTTCGGTTATCGCCGATTATGAAGTGACTCTATCTCTTGATCTTCTCCTGAACTTCTAAAAAACTTCTTTTTTGAAATTTAGACAGTCGACTTGAGATCCACGCGTCCATAATCTGCAAACGCGATCCTCGCGTTGATGAAACGCGAACTTGTTGACTTCTGAGTCCGAGTTCTTCAGACGCGAGCGTGGTGAACTCTGTGTCTGGAGGCCTTAAACGCTGGTCTCGCGTATAAGAGTCGCGTTTGGAGTTTATGACTTGAAAGAATTTTAAGACCCGCGTCTGCCTTTTGAGATCTTTAGACGTGAGCGTGGTGAACTTTACGTCTCGAAGCCTTAGACGCGGGTCTCGCGTATAAGACTTGCATCTGGAGTTCATGACTTAGAAAATTTTTAAGACCCTCATCTGCACCCTTAATATATGCTTCACGTTTTGATCTTCAGACGTGAGTCTCATGTTGGGCTGTGCATTTGGATCCATATTTTCTGTCTTTGCAGAGCGTGGTAAAATCTGCGTCTTGAAGTTTTAAACACAAGATTCGCGTATAAGACTCGCGTCTGGAGTTCATGACTTAAGACTCACGTATGTGCCTCTGGATCCATATTTTCTGTCTTTGCAGAAATTTAACTCTCGGTTTTTTTCTTCTTGCAGGTCTTGGCCATATCGTTGGTGCTGGTTCCAGTGTCTTTGTCGCGTCCATTGAGGTTGACATGAAACGACCAGTTCGTTCAATTAGAGACCACTTAAGAAGTCAAAACTTCTGTCCAAGGGCGAGAAAGACCCGCGCGATTCTCGATATACATCAAGACATTATTGGGCATGATGCACCAGTAAGGTCTCGGATCCTTCATGATTATCATGAGCGTGGCGCATTTGAAAGTCACAGAAAAAAGGACGTCACCAGTAAGGTCTCGGATCTTTCCTTCACCAATCTTGTTCAAAGAAGTGACAGCGACGAAAAATCCATGCTTATTGAATGACTTTCTGGTGGCGGAGCTTCCATTAAGCGAAGTATTACGGCCTTGTGAAGATCTTCACACCAGTTGGTCGGGCGGAATCAGAATGCTTCTTTGCATTTTGACTTCAAGAAACACCATTGTTCTCAGGAGGAGAGGAAGTTATTCCGCTATTCCTGACCACAATTAAGAAGACGAGCTCTATGTATCTTCAATATTTTAAGGAGTGAGTGTAACCTTTCGCTGAGTAAGAGGGATTTCTTTGTACTCCTTTGTTGTAACACTTAATCTTACTGGATAAGAGAGCGTTTTGTATCACTTTCACATTTTGAATATCAACAAAAGTGACATTTTTCTGCCTTCTTATTTGTCCTAGCTTTCTTTTTGCATTGAAAATCAAACAAGTGAAAGTGATTACCTTTGATTTGCTAGAGGTGTGATATTTTAACTTAGTAACTAAAAGTTGGAAAATTCCATTTAAGAAATTCCAAAAAAAAAGATATTGTCAGAGGTGTGATGTTAACTTGACAGGAGTGGAATAAGTTTTGTGGACTTGTCATTCTATGAATGAGAATGACAAGTGAAGTTTTTACTCCGCAGGGGATTCTGATTGAGTTTATCATTAGAGGCTTAGTTTTAACGTAATTAAGACTCAGTTGGGGAGTAGAGAGAACACTGTTAAAGGTGTGATATTAACCTAACAGTGATTTTGAGTGGACTTACCATTCTACTGACGAGAATAACAAGTGAGACTAGACCCATCAGGGATCTGAGTATTTCTTTACCGTCAGAGGTGTGATATTAACTTAACGGATTGGATTGAATCTTGTCAGAGGTGTGATATTAACTTGATAAGGATGTGAGTTAGAGGTGTAATATTAACTTAGTCCCATAGGAATTTCAGTTTTGTTAGAAAAACTGAAGATACCACTGTCATAGGTGTAATGTTGAACTTAATAGTGAAGGTAATGCTAGAGGTGTAATTTTGAACTTAGCATTGGTCATCTCGACTCGATGCAGAAGCTCGAGGGAAGGTCATTGTCCTAGGTGTAGTGTTGAACTTAACAATGAATTAGATGCTAGAGGTGTGATGTTAAACTTAGCATCGCTCGTCTCAGCTTTGATATGAAAGCCTGAGGGAAGTGACTGTCAAATGTTTAATGTTGAACTTGGCAGCAACTTGATCATTGTTAGATGTGTGATATTAAACTCAACAGTAATTTGTCAGAGGTGTAGTGTTAACATGACAAGAGTTGATTTGCGATATGAGCAATTTTGACGATTTGTCATTCTATTGAGGAGACTTGACAAGTGAAGTTTGGATTGTCAGAGATGTAGTGTTAACTTGATAATTTTAAAGACTTATGACTCCATGTAATGGAGTCGTCAAGTGGAAGTTCATACTCGTTGGGGAGTATTGAAACTTTTCACTGTTAGAGATGTGCTGTTAACATAACAGTGATTGAGTTTGTGGATCTACCACTCCATGGGAGGAAATTGGTAGGGGATTTTGGTGGGAGATAGAATGAATTGTCAGAGGTTTACTTAACTTGACGAACTCTGTTGGGAATTAAGGAAAATAGCTTGTCAGAGGTTTACTGTTAACGTAACAAGTCTGTGCTTATTTCACTGGAAAAATGGATATAGGTATTTTTGTGGTCCCACCATTCCGTGGAAGGGAATTGGTAAGGGATTTTGGAGGGGAAGGAGGGATAAGTCTCTTAGGATTTTTAGCAAACTCTTAGCTATCAACGAATTCGGTGCGCCTTTACCAACTATCGTTTGAGTTAGGCTAGCCATGCTATTCCCCTTAACATGATGAGTTATCGAGAACTTATATTGGACTTAAAAGCCAACAATTTTCTCTAGCCGTCAGAGGCGTCAGATTTTGATAGCCTCTAAGGAAGAGTGATAAAATTAATACTCAGTTTGTCTTCATCAACTCAATTCTGTCAAGGATTGGATCGTGTTCTCCTGCGTTGTTCACCCGACTATTCCTCTTAACCAGCTTCTTATGTGTCGGTTAAAACTCCAGCGATGTTTGGTCGTCGACACTGGCCCCACTTGTCGCCGAATATTTGTTGATTAATGAGGGCTATTATGCTCGTGTTGAGCAAAACATAGTCGTTAATCGAGAATTCCGTCATAGGAGAATGCATTCGATGCAAGCGTCATACATACTCGACCTAATGATCAGAGGTTTAATGTTAACATGATCAAGGGTAGTATTTATTCAAGAATTTATCATTAATCGGCATCATAAGTATATCGCCTTCTGGATTTATCAGGCGATATGCTCTATTTGAGTAGACTGACTCTATCACAAACGGTCTTTTTAATTTGGGTTGAAAATTTTCTTTCGTCTTGTGTGTCATTACCATTGGCCTCCTGACAGCCAAGACGAGGTCGCCTTTCTTGAAAGTCCGTTCTTAACTTTCTTGTTGAAGACTCTGGAAATTTGGGCTTGATAAAGCTCGATTTGCTGTTGAGCTTGCAGGCATTTATTGTCCAAAGCTTCCAGCTCCTGGAGTTGTAGTCGATGTTTCTCATCTGTCATCTCCGTTGTCAAAGCAACGCGCAGAGATGGGATCTGTATTTCTAGCCGGAGTACGACTTCACACTATTACACTAATGAAAATGGTGTAGCTTTTGTTGGGGTTCTTATTGTTGTGCGGTAAGCCCACAAGTATTCACCTAATTTGTCGTCCCAATTGCGTTGACTTTTTGAGACGGACTTCTTGAGAAGCTTCCCAATGGTTTTTTTGAAAGCTTATGCAAGGCTGTTAGCGGCTGGGTAGTACGCTGTTGAAGACACACTTTGAATTCTGAACTTGTTGCAGAACCTGTGGAACGCTTGACTGACGAACTGAGGCTCATTATCGTGGATGATTCATTGTGGTACGCAAAGCGGTAGACATGATGTTTGATAAACTTGATCATGTCAGATGTCTTCACCTCTTTTAGAGGGACTGCCTCCACCCATTTGGAGAAGTAATCGGTTATAGCTAAGATAAACCGATGCCCTTTAGATGAAGATGGGCTGATAGGACCAACCACGTCCATTTCCCGCATCTCAAATGGCCAGGAAGAAGTTGTAGGATGAAGATGTCCTGGTGCTTGATGAATGAAGTTGCCATAAATCTGACAGGCGTAGCATCGCTTAGCGTAAGCGATGGCGTCAGAGATCATCTTTGGCCAATAATATCCTAGTCTTCGGAGTCGATCTCCAAGCTTTGGACCAGATTGGTGAGCTCCACACATACTATCATGAGCCTCTTTGAGTGCTTCCTATGCCTCTTTATGTGATAGACAGCGGAGGAGGATTCCATCATGCGATCGGCGATACAGTGTTCTTGTGATCGCATTGTAATAGAATTTAGGGGCTTTTCTTCTAATGGCAGCCACCTCTTTAGGGTCATTGGGCAGTTTTCCGTACAAGACATAGTTGATGTATAAGAATAACCACTTCTTGAGCTCTAAAACTGTTGAAGTCTCTAGAGCTTCTTTGACTTGAAGGTTTCCTGATGGCGTTTGATCATCTTCAAGGGCGAATTTTGGGCAGCACAAGTCATGGCTGTAGACGAGTACTTTCTTTGCCGCTCTGACTGGAAGAGCCAAGGAAGCGGCGAGGGATACCAGTGCATCTGCATGCTCATTTTGCTGGCGAGGTACATGGTCAATGTAGAAGTTTTTAAATTTTCCTGCCATGTGGATGGTTGTGTTGTGATAGGGTACTACGTCCTCATGTCAGACTTCGTACTTCCCGCGAACCTGATTGACGATGAGCTTTGAATCACCGTACGCTTTGAGGTTTTTAATGCCAATCTCATCGGCGATTTGCATCCCGATCAACAGAACATTGTATTCCGCTACATTGTTGGAACACGTCTCATTTAATGAGAATGCACGAGGGATTACGTAGTTTTGTAGGGAGACAAGTACTACCCCCACTCCCGCTGCGATATTTTTTCGAGGACCCGTTCTTGATGCGCCGTCGAAGAAGAGTTGCCATACCTGTTATTCAAAAGACGTCTGGGTCATGCAGACTTCAGCGATCTCGTCTGGAAGATCTTCATAAAGTTTGATCGTTCTTGGATCTGGATGTTTATCCAAGAAGTCTGCCACTGCCTGTCCCTTCACAGCTTTTTATGGCAGGAATTGCATCTCGTATTGGGAGAGCAATATAGCCCATTTTGTTAGTTGACCATTTAGCGACGATGGCTTCATCATAAGCAATCTTAAAGGATTAAGTTTTGATATGACGTATATGGTTTGACCCACCAAGTAGTGTCGCATTTTCTGGACAGCAAACACCAACGCGAGACATTCTTTTTCGATCGAGTTGTATCGATGTTCAGCTACGATCATGGTTCTACTCAGGTAGTTGATTGCTTGCTCGTGCTCCTGATCATTATTCTGAGCTAGTAAAACTCCTAAAGAATGATTCATAACTCGAACGTATATCAGGAAAGGCTTTCCTGACACCGGAGCTGTAAGTACAGGTGGATGCGTGAGGTACCGCTTAATTTCCTCGTTGGCAAGCATCGTCCCAGATGAATGAAACACCCATCTTCATTAATTTGGTGAAGGGTTGACATCGTTCCGAGAGATTTGAGATATACCTTCGGATGTATGCTAGTCGCCCTTGCAATCCTCTATGCTCTCTAAGATTTCTTAGAGGTTGCATCTCCTGGATGGCGTGGACTTTCTCTGAGTCGATATGGATTCCTTTGGATGTTACGACAAACCCAAGGAACTTGCCACTGGCTACCCCCAGGAAAGATTTGACGGGGTTCATCTTCAATTGATGTGCCTGCTGATATCGAATACTGTCTTCAGATATGCTATGTGATCACCTTTGACACGACTTTTTATTGCAATATCGTCTACGTAGGATTCCACTGTTTTTGCATATATGCTCGTATAAGATTGTATTCATAGCTCTCTGATATGTCGCCCTCGTATTCTTCAATCCGAAAGGCATCACAGTATAGCAATACACCCCTAGTCGTGTTCTGAAAGATGTATGCTTCTCATCGTCAGGGAACATCTTAATTTGATTGTATCAAGAGAATCTATCCATGAAAGACATCCGTTCAAACCCACATGTGTTGTCGATCATGACATCCGTGATTGGAAGGGGGACTCATCTTTAGGACAAGCTTCATTTATATCACGAAAATCAATGCAAACCCGGATCTTCCCATTCTTCTTGGTGACAGGGACGATATTAGCAATCCAATCAGGGCGTTGTTCTTCCCTGATGAAATCGGAGTCTATAAGCTTTTTGACTTCCGATTGAATCGCTTCCATAATTTCTGGGCGAAACTGTCTTTGCTGCTACTTGACTGACTTTGCGTCTAGATTGATGTTGAGGCAATGCATAGCCACCTGAGGATCAAGTCCAGGCATATCCTCATAGTTTCAAGCGAAAGCATATACATACTCTCGCACGAGAGATATTAGATCTTTCTTCTCGGGAGGTGATAAGCTTTCGCTCATGAAGATGAGCTTAAGATTAGCCTAATCTCTCAGATTGATCTGAGTTACCTTATCCTCTGTGGGTGGTTCGCGTTGTTCAAAGCGAATATCTCAGAGAGTATTTTGGTATTTGATCCAAGTATTTGTATCTGATTGGATTATTTTTTTCATCTCCATTTCTGGGTGGCTTGTTGAAACTATGTTTACCGAAAGATCTTTGAAGATACCGCCAACACTGACATTTGACTCCCATGATGACGTGCCTGACGAGTGGTTATGATATAATGACTTTTCAGACTCAGAGGCTGACGGAATTGGAGTTGACACATAGCCCAACCCCCTGCAAGTTCGGTGATAATAGTCAAGGGCTTTCCCTTTTCGAACGAAGGATCGAAGCAGTATTTGCCTCTCTTTGCTAAAGTTCAAGCCAAGACCACCTGTTAGGTCATACCCCATGTTCTCTATCATTTTGAGTACATTTAGCTCGTAATGAGAGAACTGAGGGGGTTCGGTCTTGCTTTTTCAGTCTTCACGAATCATTAGTTTGGACTCGACTCTTCAAAAAAAGATCAGTTTTTGATCTTTGCGTCTTGCTAGGACCTCAAAGAAGGATCCTTGCACATCACTGACGCTTTGATATGCCGTGAGAGATAATCTCATCGGTACATGCAATGATGTCAGGGCATCTATTACCGACCATGGGTCATCATCTACATCGGTACTAGTATCTGATGGTACGAAATTAGAAGCAAACACAGAAAAATAAGCCAGATCTAACTCTTCATTAATATACCACTCACCTATATCATTGACGGTGTTATTGACATCGAGCTTATAAACGCTCATTACAAGAGGATTCAACTCTCAAAGATATTCTTCTTCTGCCTCTGGCTCGACATCAGTTTCATTACCAGAATCTTGTTCTTCTGGCTGGGGATTCTTGTATGCTTTCAGAGAATCCTGGTACAGGAGGGAGTCTGTGAAGTAGTTCTCTACCCCCTTGAACGGATGCCTTTTGGCAATCAACGTTCGTACTCTTCCATTTCCGTCAACATACTTCATGACTTGATGGAGAGTAGAGGGGACGATAGAATTGCGATGAATCCATGGTCGTCCCAGCAGCAAGTTATACGAAGTGTCGGCGTCAATAACATAGCACGTCACCTCGGATCTCAGGTCCCCGATGCGGCATTTGAGTTTGATCTTTCCCATCGGGCGGGTACCATTAGCGTTGAAACCGTAAATGGTAGTTTGAGTGGCGCTTAATCGATGAGTAAGGATTCCCAAGTGTTGCATGACTCGGTGGGGCATGATGCTCAACGCGGATCCTGGATCCACCTGAATGTGGCTCACCTCAGATGATCCATTGTACCCTGTGAAGTATAAGGGCCTATCATGCTTCCCTTTAACCTGCATGTCGTCTGGAGTGAAGGTTATGCAGGAGACATATTGAGAGGCGTGGAGGCAATTTTCTTCATCTTCCTCCTCTGGTTTAGCCGAAATCTGGGTCATGAAGGCCTCAGCATCGACTAGAGCTTCTCTCAGAGCTTTCTTTGTTGACTTGGACAGTCTCAGGAGCTCACAAAGGGTGATCCTGGCTGGGATGTTGGCCAGCTGAGCCAAGATATCAAAGCGGTAAGGTTCCCTCCGCTTTGTCTTTTGTGAGAGTTTTGGCGTATCGAAGCTCCTTTTACTTCTCCACGGGTTGCTTCAGAGATTGTTTGGTTGGCTCTTGGGTGGGTTTAGGCGGATTTGCCACCACTTCGTCGTATTTCTTCAAGTACGACTGACCTGAACGAGTCCCTTCTACGAGCGATGCATTCGATTCTGCAGCAAGGGCGATTGTTTCTCCTCAGAATCAGTTAGTGAGGCGACATCGGTTTCTACTTCTTTAGAGGAAGGACACACCACATTGCAAGGCGAGGCTTTCGTTTTGCCTCTGGACTTTCTGTTTGTAACAGTGGTCCACTGTTGGCCTTCCAGGAGGTCGGGATGAACCACATGATCTCTCCTTGAGGAGTAGGAACATGTACGAGACCTTTCTCCTGCTGGTGGTGTGGGTCTGTATTGATCACCCTTAGTTCCCCTTTCGGGATGGAAACTACTCTGGATGGCGTTGGAGGCTGTACCCGAATTGAAGAAACGTCGTCATGTAGCTGTCACCTTCTTCTGTTCCGAGCGGAGCTTGAGCACTTCTGCATCAATCAAAGCTTGGAGGATGTCTTTGAAGATGTAATAACTCTTGGTAGGGTACCCCAGTATCCTTTGGTACAAGCAGTAATTGGGATTGTTGGTCTTGCCCACCTCCTCAGGACGTCCAGCTTCAGGAAGCTTCAGTCTGTTACTCTTGTTGAGTAACTTGAACAACGAATCAACATGCTCATCCTTGAAGGAGTACTGCTTGTTGGCGCGTGGCTGACTTGAAGAACTACCATCTCTAGCCGGTTGGGGCTTAGAGGGAGACTCTGTCTTTGCTGCCAGTGTGTCCTTCCTTTTACTTGAAAAGACGCTTCTGGCGCGTGCATTGTCGACTTCTCAGGTCTGAGCTTGCCTTCTTCTGCCTTAACCCTAGCGACGATCTCCTCTGCTTCTCGCCTTGCTGGACTAACTGCTTCCGGGTACAACTTTCAGCCACTCCTATCTGAGCTTGGAGTGAGGTTTGCAAATTATGGCGATATGTTTCCACCAAGGTGGCCTAGGTCATGCGCTGGGACATCGAAGTGCCATATTCTGAAACCTCTCCACAAATGCTTTGCTTTCCTTTCCGTTGACTCGTCGCCAGGAGAGTTGGCATGTAATCTCCAATTCCTTCGAAAAAAGGGGTGAGGAAAAGCTTCTCCAGATCAACCCAGTTCTTGATAGAGTCTTCAGGGAGCTTCGTGAACCATTCAAAAGCAATCACTTTAAGAGTGCCAATGAATAAATGTGCCAAAATGGCATCGTTTGATACTACGTTTCCGGTCTGAGACTTGAAGTAGTATATGTGCTGGTTCGGTGACCCTTGCCGTCGATGGCCTGTAGGGTCGGAGCTTTGAACTTAAGAGGGTACGAGATAAGATCCCACTCGGCCGAGTACGGCCGGACCACTCCTCCTTCTTGGAGGTCTTTCTGATTGGTGGAGGCCTCAAGACACTATTCCAGTTTGTTCATCCTTTTGGAATGAGTGTTCCCGTTCTCTGAATTAACCTCCTCTTCAGATGGAGGTTTGAATGGCTCAGAGTTAGAATCCTCTTCATCTTCAGTATGTACAGAAGATGAGCTCTCCCTTCCTTCCGTTTACTCTTGGACTTCGTGGAAGGAGTTTTGGCCTACGGCTTCTTCTTTTTATCCTCAAGCAATTGCGAAAGCATCTGCTTGAGGGTGTTGATAGATTCTTGTTGAGCACGAATCATATCGAGTTGCTCCCTCTGGACCTGAGCTTGCTGTTCAAAGCGTCTGACCATTTCTTCAGGACTCCCTGCCATATACACGAAGGTTTCTTTCTCTACAAAAGAGTTCGAGACCTGTGATTCCGCGATGGCAGAGTGTGCCTCATTTACTTCAATGCCCCCGGTTAGGGCGCTGTAGTGCACTGGGGCTATTGCACCAGTCCGAGTGCGGGTATGCCGGTACACTCCTTTCGGCTCGGTGTCAGATAGGGGTGGCAATTGGGTCGGGTCGGGTCGACCAGACCCAATTACTGCTCGACCCGTATAATAATTGGGTCGGGTCGACCCGACCCAATTATTATATGGGTCAAAAATTCAGACCCAAACCCGACCCAGACTTAATCGGGTTGACCCGACCCGACCCATTTGACCCGATTATTAAGCCTTAAATTCAATTTCTTTACACTATATTATTAAATTGTTTGGTGATATGGTTGGTCATCACACTAAACTCATACACTAGAGGTCACAGGTTCGAAATTGGGCTTACACATATTTTTTGTCAATTTAATTTAGGTAAAGGGGAGGAGGCGGTGACGGCGGTGGCGGAGATCGGAGGGGAGGAGGCCGAGGAGGAGAGAGTAATTGGGTCTGGCGGGTCAAGCGGGTCTGGCGGGTTCGGGTCGACCCGACCCATTTAATAATCGGGTCAGATGGGTCGACCCGATTATGACCCAAACCCAATTAGCCCAAACCCAGACCCGCTAACTCCGGGTCGGGTCGGGTCGGGTCTGGCGGGTCGCGACCCGTCTGCCACCCCTAGTGTCAGACTCGTCAGAGCTGGCTATCAGCTGCTTCCCCTTAATTTTGTTTGACGTAGTGCTTGGACCCACTATATTTGCAGTAACTTCAGGGTATTCTGTGTCAGAGAAGGTTCTCCTCGTGCGGGAGCGATGCCTTTTGGCCGAGCGGGTGACTGGCGTAGATGATAACCGGTTGCACACTGACTGTTTGTTTACAAGCGAGCTGCAGTGGCATTCAGAGAGCACCGCTGTGATGAGTCGTTCACAGCAGCATTGTGGAGTGATTTGATGAACACTTCTCTTCTTTATCAAGTAGTCCCTTAGATCCGTCGGAGGGGGATTGAAGAGACCAGCTTTGAGTTTCTGAGGATGAGGACTTTTCAGCTCCCTTCTGACCTTAACCGTCGAAGAGCTAATGTTAATCTTGTATCGCAACTCTGAGACGCAAGTCTCAGGGGCGCAAGGTTCAGAGACGCGGAGTTCACGTTCTGTAGGACAGACGCGGCTCTCGCATTTTAACTTTGAGACGCGGGTCTCGTGTCTCTGCTGAAAAGAGACGCGGACTTCGCGTTGCTGATTGTGGCGTTTGTCTGGCAACACTTGAGAAACACGGACTTCATGAGTCCCGCGTTCTGACGTAGAGACGCGGGTCTCGTGTATCTGAGAATAGACGCGGACCTCAGGGCCTCAGAAACGCGAGTCTCATGAGCTCTGTATTTTGGCATCCAAATGCGGACTTCGCGCGTCTGATGTAATTCAGAAGAGATGCGGGCTTGAGCTTCGCGTCTTGTATCTGTTGGACAGATAGTTTTTTCAGCTTCTTCCATCTATTGTCAACGTGCGCGACGCCTTTGTCGACGTTCAGCATTCGGTGACGCTTCACGGGTTATTGGGAACCCCTGATAACCTGGAGCCGAGGAATCTTGCGAGGAGAGGCATGGCAAGATTGGCCTTCAACGATGTTGGCCTCGCGGGTCTCGTGGGAGACGTTGACGTGGGCAACACAGGCGACGCGGCCAGAAATGACGCTGTTTGCGCATGCCATCTTTGGAGAAGTCTCCGAAGAGACCTGAGAGCGGATCTCTGAGGAGATCCTGCAGTATTACCGCGCCACTCTAGGGCTCGTAGAGCCAGAGGAGAGAAACTACTCATGCTTTGCCTAGTCGAATTCTACGACAAGTGACTCGACCGTCCTTCCCATGAAGTTGACGTCACCTTGCACCACAACTTGCTCGTCGGTGGAAAAAGTAGTCCCCAGCGGAGTCACCATCTTTTGTACGGGGGAGGAAAGTTAAAAGTATATTGCAAAGTTTCCTTGAATCAATGAAAAGTTATAACAACTCAAATTCCAACTACAAGAGAGAGGGGACACTCAAGCTCAAATCTCCTCTTTGTTTAAGACTGGGTTCTTTGCGTAGCGGTAAAAAGTGAATCTTGTTTTTCGTTGACCAGGTGAACGTCAAGCTTCTTCAGAACTTTTTCCCTTGGATCACAGGTGGAGTTGCACAGCTCCTACCCAATGAAATCTCAAAGAGACTTAAGTAAAAACTTGAACTCGACAAGTTTGTGTAGAGGAGTTGAACTCTTGTAAAGCCAATAATCCTCTGCTGAAAATTTTGACCCCTTTTTAATAGCAGCTTTAGCTATTTATAGGGGTTCTAGGGGTAAAACTGTCCCTTAAAAACCCTCCATAATGGGGGTTAACTTCCTTCATTACGTGGGCAGTACTTGACTTAGTAATGGGGATAGTTATAACTGAGACGTATGGCTCATTTGCAGTTGAGACGCGGGCTTGAACTCTGCGTTCAACCATTGAAATGATGCTGGACGTGGGCCTCGAGCTCCGCGTTTGGGCACTACTGTAGTGTTAAAACATGAGCCTCAAACTCTGTGTTTTCTTATTGATGTGCTGTTAGACGCATGCCTTGAGCTTCGCGTCTGAGGCGCGGACTGCAAGCTCTGTGTCTTGGCATTGAAGTGGTGCTGAGACGCGGGCTTCGAGCCCTGCGTCTTGGCATTGAAGCGGTGCTGAGACACGGGCTTCGACGCATTGCATGAATGACTTAAGTTTGTTATCTGATAACTTGTCTTTAGTGATTTTTAGATAGTCTACAAGAACATCCCGTGTGGGCAAGCTTCCGTCTTTTAGGAGGCTCCCCGAAGGGTCGCCGTCAGGTTGAAGACCCGTGTAAGCGATTGACCTGCTCGGGTGACCATCAGGTTATATCCCATTACAGGCTGGCTCCGAGCATCCAACGTGGGTGGAGACTCCCCAAGGGTCGTCGTCAGGGTGAAGACCCGTATAGGCGGTTGACCTGTTCGGGTGGCCATCATGGTACATCCCATTATAGGCTGACTCCGAACATTCAACATCGGCGAGGTTCCGTCTTTCAAGAGGCTCCCCGAAGGGTCACCGTTAGGGTGAAGACCCGGGTAGGCAGTTGATCTGCTCGGGCGGCTATCAGGGTATATCTTATTATAGGCTGGCTCCGAGCATCCAACGTGGGCGAGCTTCTGTCTTTCAGGAGACTCTCCGAAGGGTCGCCATCGGGGTGAGGACCCGTGGTGGTTGACCTGCTCGGGCGACCATCAGGATATATTCCATTATAGGCCGGCGCTGAACATCCAACATGGGCGAGCCTCCATCTTTTAGAGGCTCCCGAAGGGTCACCGTCAGGTTGAAGACTTGTGTAGGCAGTTGACTTGATGGGCAGCCATCAAAGTATATCCCATTATAAACTGCTTCGAGCATTCAACTTGGGTGAGCTTTCATCTTTCAGGAGATTCCCTGAAGGGTCACCGTTAGGGTGAAGACATGTATAGGCGGTTGACCTGCTTGGGCAACCATCATGTTATATCCCATTATAGGCTGTCTCCGAACATGTAACGTTTGAGCTTCCGTCTTTCAGGAGGCCCCCAAAGGGTCGCTGTCAGGGTGAAGACCCATGTAAGTGGTTGACCTGCTCGGGCGGCCATCAGAGTATATCCCATTATAGGCTGGCTCTGAGCATCTTACGTGAGCGAGCTTCCGTCTTTCAGGAGACTCTGCGGAGGGTCGCTGTCAGGGTGAAGATCCGTGTAGGCGGTTGACCTTCTCGGACGGCCATCAGGGTGTATCCCATTGTAGGCTGGCTCCGAGCATCCAACGTGGGCGAGCTTCCGTCTTTTAGGAGGCTTCTCGAAGGGTCGCTGTCCGAGTGAAGACCCGTGTATGATGTTGAGAGCGTGCTCGGTACTTGGGGGCAGATATCAGAGTTTGGTAGAGCGCGATTAAGATAGCAGAAAATGATCTTTTCATTGAATGTTACATGACTTACACATAATATCACTTCAAGTGAAAAGAATTCCATTACTTTTTGAGTTGGTTCCCGTCCTGATCGACTAAGGTGTACGGCCCCTTGCCTCCCGGAGCGATGATGATATAGGGGTCCTCCTAGTCGGGTCCCAGCTTCTCTTGGTCCTTCTGCCACGTAGTTTGTGTTGGCCCAGAGGCTCTTCACTCTAGTTTTGATGATGATTAACTCATGTAGTTATAGTTTACTAATAATCTTGTGATATTTAGTTTCAGATATTTGATCAAGATATTAGTAGGTGATTTGCTTCAACAAAGGTGTTTTGGAGCTTTCACATGTTGATTCAAGAGCTCGAGCGTCAAGATTGCATCTAGTACTCGGTTGGAGTCAAGCTCGGTGGATTGTGTTTGGATCGAGTCTACTTGGAGAAAGAGTTTTACAAGAAGACCTCGATTTGTTTAGTTTAGTTTGTGTTTAGATCATTATAAAGATTAGATAGTGTTTATATGCTCAAGTTCACATACACACACAAGTTTTTAAGTTTATTGATTTTTGGTTTTCGGTTTAACCAATATTGGATTTCATGTCAAAAACATAGATATAATTCTTTATATGTATATTGGATTCTATCCGTATACAATAATGCTTCAAAGTTGTTTAAATATCATGTTTTTGTATTTACATGTGTTTTGAAAAAATCAGATTTCCATTTCAAAGTTTGGTTTTTGGAAAATACAGATTTTATATTTAAGGCAAATTCCAATATCACAAAAAATGGTTCAAATTGTTTAAAATATGTGTTGAATTTGTCACATATTTGCATTTCAAAGATATAATAAGAACATATTTTTGTGAAATTTATGTGCATTTTATGAGATTTTTTATAAGGCAAAAGATAAGTTTTCAATCCCTAAATTAGTTGGACCTGGCTGTTTGCCGGTCAACTGGACGGTCGACCGAGGCAGAGGTCGGTCGACCGGTCCGGTCGATCGACGTGCACAGACGTGCACACAGCCTGGGCTGGTGGACGGTCGACCGTCCAGAGAGTTCTGCTCTCTGGAAATGGCCTCGGTCGACCGGTAGAGAGCTCTGCTCTTTGTATCCAGTTCCGGTCGACCGGGCGGTCAACCGAATAGAGAGTCGTTGCTCTCTGTTTCTAGGCCCGGTCGACTGAGAATTCGGTTATACTCTTTGGTTACACTAAGTGTGTTGCAATTTATTTTTAATTCCACATTATTTGTCATTAGATTAGCCATACACCTATTCACCTCCCTCTAGGTGTACTTTCAATTGGTATCAGAGCTTACGCTCCTGATATTAGGTTTAACCACCTAGGAGTGAGATCTTAATTGCTAATCTAGTATTTGCATTTACACACTTATTTGTTTACACACACTCATGGATTACCTTGCCCCTCCCATGTTTGATGTTTCTAATATCGATATGTGAAAGTTTAAGATGAGTATGTATCTCAAGACCTAGGAATGCATGTTCACCTTGCCGCTACCAAGAAATCTTATCTTAGTAATAGCAAGCATAAAAAGGCTAATGCACAAGCCCTAAAGGCATTTAAAAAAAATGCTCTTGACAAAAGATGCTCTTGATACCAACAAAATATGCTCTTGATACCAATGGTAAAAGATAACAAATTAAATAAACATGCATATATAAATCTCCAAAATGTCTCTCCCCCTTTTTGTTAATTCATCAACAAAGGGGTACGAAAACTAAAAAACATAAATAATATTTTTCTTCTTTTTTGCATAAATCAAAACAATAAAGGTGTATATGCTATATACATTCATGAAGGGGAGAGACGTGAAGTTAACTCCCCTTGCATACATGCATTTATATGAAAAGAGATAACTAAACCCTAACCACATAAAGCATAATATACAATGCATAAAAGGAGATGTGAAGCTCCCTTTACACACGTGTAAGACATAAAGAAGAGCAGTCATTGGTCATCTAAAAATGAGGATCTTTTTCCTTCAATAAAATCCCACAAATTCTCTAAAAATCTACAAAAATAAGTTCAGTAATAGACTTTGATATACAAACATGTTTGAGTAAAAATCAAAACATGTTACAAACATTTTGAACTATTTTTGTGTTATGAAAGTTTTGCCTTAAACAAAAATCTTTATTTTTTCAAAATGATTTTTCCAAATTGAAAACTGATTTTTTCAAAACTCCTCCAAATATAAAAATAAGATATTCTAAACACTTTTAAAGCTTAGTGTGTATGGATATGATCCACTACACATATATGATGAAATATCTATGTTTTTGACATTAAACTCTAAATAAAGTTTTGATAAAAACACATGCATACTTTGAAGCTTAAAAACCAAAATGGTATTTTTTTAAAACAAAAACTCTTTTATGAAAACACATATAAATCTTGTGTGTGAGTTTATATGAACTTGAGCAATCCACCAACTAATCTATCCTTTACATTTTATCTAAAATCAAAATCATACTACAAACAAACCTAGACACAAGTCTTATCTTGAAGGTCTTCACTTGAAAGTCTTCTACTCCTTCTTGACTTGGTCCAAACTCTTGATCCAATGAGCTAGACTCCTCTTGAGTACTTGATGTGGTCTTGATGCACAAGCTCTTGAATCAACACGTGCTAGCTCCAAAACTTGACTTTAAATCTTTTGGTGAAGCTAAACACCAATTAAGATCTTGATCACATATCTGAGACTAATTAAACACAAGATCATTAGTATTATAACTACATGAGTTAATCATCATCAAAACTAGAGTGATGGACCTTTGGGCCAACAATCTCCCTCTTTTTGATGATGACAAAACTCATGGAGTTATATATGCAGGGATTAAAGTCAAGCTTCATAGAAGCTCCCCCTTAACTCATGCATAACAATAAACAAATAGATATTGCAATGAAGTGCACAAACTAAACAAATATATATATATGCATAAATAAGGTGAGAGAAACATGTATAAATCAAACGTTCTTTTCTCCAAAATCCCCCTTTTTGTATAAACTTTCAAAATCATTCTTCCCATTTTGTAAAATGCATAAACTCAATAAATGCAAAAACTCAAATATGCATATATAAACTCAAAATCATTCTCCCTCTTTTTGTCAATCATCAACAAAGGGGTGAAAAACAAATCAACAATAAGGATATCTATGCGAGATACATTCATGAAGAGGAAGACACTAAGTTAACTTCCCTGCATACATGCATTACATGAAGAAGGGATAACAAACCTAACTCACATAAAGCATAATATACAATGTATAAGTGGAGATGTGACGCTCCCTCTACACACGTGTATCACATAAAGAAGAGATATCAAGCTCCTCAATACAAGATACACTCAACATGAATCTATATAGAGAAGAGATGTTAAGCTCCCCTTGCATATAGGCAATACATATCAAAATATTTTTAACACAAATTTTGATAATTATTCAAAGTAATAAAACAAATTTTGAGATACCATTTGTAAATAAACAAATCATTTGGAATAGGAACTTTTTGATACAAAATGAAATTGAAACATGTGTAAATTTTGATACCAATGAAAGTAAAGTATCTTATATTTTGATACCAATTGAAATTTAAACTAAATTTTGATACCAATTGAAATACATGGTAAATTTTGATACCAAATAGGTAAAACATTTGTGATACCAATTGAAATTTAAACCCAATTGGAAATCGAAACATATTGATACCAATTAAAGTATATTGTAAATTTTGATATCAATAAACATACCAATTGAAAATAATACATAAGCTTATTTAAATACCAAATGAGATATCAATTTGAAATCAAGATTTAAGTCAAGCTTAGCATAACATAATTTGTGCTTTAAACATGTAATGATTATGGTAAATCAAGCACAATCAAAACATATATATGTATGAAAAGAGAATACCAATGGAAATTGATATTATTTGAAATGAAGCATACATATATAGAAAACAAAATATGAGTATACAAAAATATCAATTGTGATACCAATTGAAAATATCAATTGAAAATCAAGTGTATAACTCATAAAGATCTACCCTTTTCATGCACCTGATAAAAGATATTTAATTTGAGCATACAAGGCATGGTCACCCATCCATCCGCCCTTCAAGAGATTTTTTAAAAATAAGAGTTTGAAAATATTGTACAAAATTTGAAAACTTAACCCATTGAAGAATTAATAACTAGTTTAAAGTAATTTTTGAAAAATTAGTTAAAGATCCTTCAAACATGAAAAACAAAACATATATATATATATATATATCATGAATCATACCAAATACATAAGTGTTGACACTCGAAATTATAAAGCTCAAAACTTCTCATGAAGACAATGTCATGAGTAAACAAATAAAGTGTCAGTGTAGAAGAATCATGTAAATAGCATTTTCATGAAAATAATCAATAAGGCTCAAAACAAACATGAATATCTTTTTATCAAACAAATATGAAAATCCTAAAAAAATTTTATTTAAAAATAAACTTCAAGGTATATATATGATTTATCCAAAACTAAAAATATGCATACATATCCCAAACACAAAAGAGTCCATAATAGTATTTGCATGAAGGCAAGTGACTCAAGGGTATACATGTATATTTATTAGTTTTGAACAAAAATTACATATACATGAAGAAAAAACATGCACAAGGATAGACAAAACAAGTGTAAATGAGGAAATCATCAAAACTAGGTTATGCATGTACATGTAATGAGTACAAATGAGTAATGAAGTACAAACATATAGGAATCAAATGTTGCTCACTACTTGTACAAGTATATTCACAAGTTTTGATAAAGATTACATCAAAACAAGTATTTACCACATGAAGCACAAAGCCAAGAACATGCTAAAAATATTAATGTAAAAATATGTAAATAAAATAGGAGTTTAAAGATAGTTACCAAAACCATAAGCACTATACTCTAAGTCTCCAAAATATGGTGGTATTTCCACAAAACTTCCTTGATAGTGATGCATCAATTTGTAGTGTCCATCATGCCCATGCATCAACCACAAATGCACCAACCCTCTCACGTCATGTGAGAGCCCACACCTACATCAAACACAAGAGGTGGGAATTTTGGTACCCATTTTCATTTGGGTCCACGGGGGTTAGCCTTGTTTTGAACCCAAACATTTTTATTAGCAAAATTAATAGAATTTACTTTATCATAACAAAATTTTGCTAAATGGCCTTTGCGGCCGCAATGTGTACATTTGTACACTCTAAGATGCACATGTGAATGAGTGTGATCATGGTGTGCAAAGTGTGCATATGTGTGCCGTGGGTGATGTGCATGTACATGTGGAGCTTGTTTCTTTGAAAACAAGGTTTCTAATTTATTATGGTTAAATGCGCAATTACTCAAAGTTGAGCTCAAACAATATATTCTATTTTTCAAAAATTTAATCTCATTTTGATCAATATGAAAAGCATGGTGAGAATGAGAATCAACATTCCTTTTCTTTTTAGAAACATTTTCTTTTTCTTTTGAATTAATTTTTCTTTTTAAAGAGTTATTTTCATTCAAAGCGATCTCTTTTTCTTTTTCACCAAACTAATCTTATTTTTCAAAGTAGTATTTCCTTCACAAAGATCATTTAATTTAGAAGTCAAGGAAATATTATCCTTTTTCAAAAATTCGTTTTCTTTTGAAATGCATTCCAATTTATTTTTGAAAAAATCATTTTCTTTTAGCAAAGAAGTGTTGTTCTTTTTCAATTTATTATTATCCTTTTTAAGTAAATCATATTTTTTAAGAAGTTGTTGACAAAAAGATTCAAGCTCATCATAAGACATGTCAATATCTTCTTCTAGCTCGGATTCGAAATTTACCTCAAGGGGGTTATCCCCTTGGACCATGTAGCACAAGTTGGAAGCATCACTTCCAACATCCGAGTCTCTTCCCACATAGTATTGCTCTTGTTCGTCAAGGGAGACTATAGTGTTCCATACTATAAAAGCCGAATCAAAGTTAGAAATCCTACATAGATAATCATCACTTAGGGTTGACTTTAAAGCATGGATGGCTTTTGAGTTAGCCTCAAGATACTTGCTTTTACTAAAGTATGAATCTTTAATGGTAGCAAGATAAACATGAATGCGTAGGGCTCTGAGGTACAAGGACATCTTAACTTTTCAAGTTTGGATATTAAGAATATCAAAAGTGGGAGGTGACATGAAATCCATGTGTGTGTATAAATATTGTGATTAGTTATAAATGAGGATCTTTAACTCAAGGTGGTTGGACCCAAATCAAGAGTACCAAGCTCTGATACCAATTGACATTTAAAAATAAGTCATACTTCGAGGTATATTGTATGCTTCACATCTCTTATATGCGTGATATATTGTGCGCTTAATTGTTATATGCTTGAGATTGTTTGCTCACACTTGTATTCAACCAAGAGAGTCATAGCGACGCCTCAACACTTATCTAGAGGAATCTTGAGGAGATAGTCCAGAGCCCTTCACGAGAAATTCGGCTACAGTCTTAGGTTATACCTTGTGTGTTTAGCTTAAGAATTTTTAGTTTGCATAAATAGTTTTAATTCCACATTTATTTACCATTAGATTAGCTAGTCACCTATTCACCCCCTTTAGGTGATTTCAATAAATGATTTTGAGTTTATATATGCATATTTGAGTTTTTGCATTTATTGAGTTTATGCATTTTACAAAATGGGAAGAATGATTTTGAAAGTTTATATAAAAAGGGGGAGAAAGTTTTGGAGAAAAGAACTTTTGATTTATGCATGTTTCTCTCACTTTGTTTATGCATATATATTTGTTTAGTTTATGCACTTCATTGCAATATCTATTTGTTTATTGTTATGCATGAGTTAAGGGGGAGCTTCTATGAAGCTTGACTTTAATCCCTGCATATATAACTCCATGAGTTTTGTCATCATCAAAAAGGGGGAGATCAAATTTGATTGTTGGCCCAAAGGCCAATTGCTCTAGTTTTGATGATAATTAACTCATGTAGTTATAGTACTAATGATCTTGTGTTTAATTAGTCTCAGATATGTGATCAAGATCTTAGTAGGTGTTTAGCTTCAATAAAGGATTTAAAGTCAAGTTTTGGAGCTAGCACGTGTTGATTCAAGAGCTCGCGCATCATGATCGCATCAAGTACTCAAGAGGAGTCTAGCTCGTTGGATCAAGGTTTGGACCAAGTCAAGAAGGAGAAGAAGATTCTTAAGAGAAGATTTTCAAGAGAAGACTTGTGTCTATTTGTAAGTGTCAAGATTTTATTTTTAGATAAAATGTAAAGGGTAGATTAGCTCGTGGATTGCTCAAGTACATATACACTCACACACAATATTTATATGTGTTTTCATAAAAGAATTTTTGTTTTGAAAAATACCGTTTTGGTCTTTTTGATTCAAAGTCTACATGTTTTTACCAAAACCATTTATAGTGCTTATTGTCAAAAATATAGATATTTCATCATATATGTGTAGTGGATCATATCCATACACACTAAGCTTCAAAAGTGTTTAAAATATCTTGTTTTGTATTTGGAGAAGTTTTGAAAAAATTTATTTGGAAAAATATGGATTTTGTTTAAAGCCAAAATTTTCATAACACAAAAATAGTTCAAAATATTTGTAACATGTTTTGATTTTACTCAAACATGTTTGTATATCAAAGTATATTACTGAACTTATTTTTGTAGATTTTTAGAGAATTTATGAGATTTTATTGAAGGAAAAAGACCGAGTTTTAAATCCCTAAAATTGCTGTTTCTGGCCTTCTAGCGGTTGACCGCACGGTCGACCAAGACAAAGGTCGGTAGACCGGGTGGTCAACCGACGTGCACAAAACGTGCACGGCTTGTTTGGCTGGAGGGTCGGTCGACCGCCTGGTCGACCGGGGCTATTTCCAGAGAGCAGATCGGGCGGTCGACCGGCAGAGAGCTCTGCTCTCTGTATCCAGGCCACGGTCGACCGGTGGCACAACGGTCGAAAATCTGACCGTTGGCGGTCGACCGGCCGGTCGACCGACAGCAGTCTGAACTGCTGAGTTGGCCTCTAACGGGCAGATTTTGGATGCCTATAAAAGAGGCTTCCCTTGGGCTGTTTTAGATAAGATTTTTGGAGAGTTTCAAAGCCAGTTTTTCCTATCTATTGTAGAGGTTTTCTCCACTTGTGTTAGAGCTAATTCTTCCATTCAAAGGAGAGTTTATCAAGAGTTTTTCAAAAGGAGATTTCTTGAGTTTTTCACACCAATTCAATCCTAGTTTTTCTCACACATACTTGAGCTTTCCATTGATAAATCATCCTATAGCAGAGTTGTTGTGAAAGTTGTTTTAGGTGATCAAAGTGTTTAGATCACCAAGTGTTCATTCTTATTTTGAGGAGGCAGACTTGCGGGTTCACATTGTTTCGAATTCTAGTGAGAACTCGGTGTAGAGGTGCGGCCTCGGCAAGCTAGTGTGCTTGCGGTGTGTAGTTCTTGTGGGAACAAGAGAGGGACTAGTGAGTCCAAAGAGTTCTAGTGTGAACTCCTTGTAGGTGTTGCGATACCGAGTGATCCAGTGTGATCGATTCTAGTGGAAATCATTCATAGTATTGAAGGCGGGGACGTAGAGCAAGGGTGCTCGAACCTCGAAATAATTCTCCCGTGTTTGCGATTGCTCTCTCTATCTCTCACTTGTGTTATAAATCTTGCATGTTTATATTGCTTTCATCTTTATATACTTGATATATTCTTGTGCTCAAATTGATATATGCTTGGGTTTGTTTGCTCACACTTGTATTCAACCAAGAGAGCCATAACGGCACCTCAACTCTTATCTAGAGGAATCTTGAGGAGATAGTCCAGAGCCCTTCACGGGGAATTCGGCTACACACTTAGATTATACCTTGTGTGTTTAGCTTAAGAATTTTTAGTTTGCATAAATAGTTTTAATTCCGCATTAATTTTCCATCGGATTAGCTAGTCACCTATTCACTCCCCTCTAGGTGATTTCAATTGATATCGGAGCTTGGTGCTCTTGATTTGGGTCTAACCACCTTGAGTTAAAGATCCTCATTTATAGCTAATTACAATATTTATACACACACATGGATTTCATGTCACCTCTCACTTTTAACATTCTTAACATTCAAACTTGGAAAGTTAAGATGTCCTTGTACCTCAGAGCCCTACGCATTCATGTTTATCTTGCTACCATTAAGGATTCATAATTTAGTAATAGCAAGTATCTTGAGGCTAACTCAAAAGCCATCTATGCTTTAAAGTCAACCCTAAGTGATGATTATCTATATAGGGTTTCTAACTTTGATTCGGCTTTTATAGTATGGAACACTATAATCTCCATTGGCGAACAAGAGCAATATTATGTGGGGAGCGACTCGGATGTTGGAAGTGATGCTTCCAACTTGTGCTACATGCGCCAAGGGGATAACCCCCTTGAGGAAATATCATCAAAACTACATAAGTTAATCATCATAAAAAATAAGTCATACTTCCCTAAACACAAATGAGTCCATAATAAAAATTTGCATGAAAAACAAATGACTCAAGGTTATACATGTATATCCAATAGTTTTAGATAAAACATACATATACCTTGGAGTTAGTATTATTTTTGAAAAATAAATCTTCATGTTTTTCATGTTTGTAAAGGAATTTCACATTGAGCCTTCATTACTTATTCCCATGATTTTGTGATTACATGATTCTTTCACTCACATTACTTGATGTTTTCTCATGACTTTGTTTTCATGAGTATTATATGTGCTATATAGACCTTAAGTGTTGATTATGTGATTTTCATATTTTTCATGAAAAATATTCTTGTTTTATTCCTTACTTGAAGGATTCGTACTAGTTTTTAGTTTATCATAAAACTAAGTGCGTATTTCTTCATTTTGGAAGAGTTTTTAAAATTATGCTAAAATTATTTTCAAACTTATTTTTGAAAACCCCTTTCATCGAAGGGTGGTTGGATGGGCGACCATACCTTGTATGCTCAAATTGAAAATCATTTTAACTTGTG
This sequence comes from Agave tequilana, assembly GCA_038442645.1. NCBI lineage: Eukaryota > Viridiplantae > Streptophyta > Magnoliopsida > Asparagales > Asparagaceae > Agave > Agave tequilana. The sequence goes on along the minus strand of JAVJIF010007878.1, from coordinate 59,314 downwards.
CATGATAGGGTGGTCTTTATGAGTTATACACTTGATCCTCATTGTGTTTTCAATTGGTATCACAATTGATATCTATTTTGTATGCTCATATTTGTTTCATATATGTATGCTTCAACTTCAAATAGTATCAATTTAGATTGGTATTTACATTTTCATACATATATATGATTTGATTGTGCTTACTTTATCTTCATATCTTAGAGCACAAATTTTGTTATGCTAAGCTTGGTTTAGTCCTTAATGACAATTATTTTTTCAATTGGTATCTTACAAGCTTATGCATTGTTTTCATTAGTATTTCATAAAGGGGGAGAAAAATTCATGTTTTACCTTTTAATCAGTTTCTACTAATTAATCTTATTTCTAGTCTTAATTGAAAAGTCTGACCAAAAGTCAAACTTTTAGCCCTAATTGGCCTAAACTAGGCATTATGAAAGCCGAATAGAACCCAAATGCGGAGAAAATGAGGTTTTCAAGAGCAGAGTAGTAACAATTGGTATCTTACTCCCACTCTTTATGTTGAAAAATGATATTTGTAAATTGATATCTTAGTTTTCAATTGGTTTCCTACACTCCTAATGAAAAATATTTTCATTTGATATATGTTTCATTTTCAATATTGGTATCAAGAATATTAAATTGATATTATTCTCTATTTGGTATCTCTATTGCAAAATGATTTTAGTGTTTAACCAAAAAGATTGGTTTATGTTTTTCAATTGGTATCATGCTTCATTTTATATTGGTATCTTTATTGAAATGAATTGTTTTTACCTAATTTTTTTTTTTACTTTCATTTGGTATCAATACTTACAATATATATATGTTTCTATTAGTATAAAAAACACACAATGTTTCATTTTCTATTGGTATCAAATCTTTACATGATGTTTTCAATTGGTATCTTTTGGTACCTTCAAATTTTGTGTAGTTTCTATTGGTATCATAATTTGGTATCAAAATGTTTTGATATTTATTGCTTATATGCAAGGGAAGCTTAACATCTTCTCTCTCTATATATATTCATGTTGAGTGTATCTCATATTGAGGAGCTTGACCGCTCTTCTTTATGTCTTACACATGTGTAGAGGGAGTTTCACATCTCCTTTTATACATTGTATATTATGATTTATGTGGTTAGGGTTTAGTTATCTCTTTTCATATAAATGCATGTATGCAGGGGGAGTTAACTTCACGTCTCTCATATTCATGAATGTATATAGCATATACACCTTTATTGTTTTGATTTATGCAAAAAGGAAGAAAAATATTATTTATGCCTTTTAGTTTTTGTACCCCTTTGTTGATGAATTGACAAAAAGGGGGAGAGATATTTTAGAGAATTATATAAGCATGTTTATTTAATATGTTTATTTAATTTGTTATCTTTTACCATTGGTATCAAGAGCATCTTTTGTTGGTATCAAGAGCATCTTTTGTCAAGAGCATTTTTAAGAGTATTTTTTTAAAAATTGATATCAAGAGCATGTTTATTTCATTGGTATCAAAGATCATGTTTATTTCATTTTTTTGTTTTATGCATGTATATGCATATCTATATTGAACATTCATTGCATATCTTTATTGTTTATTGCTATGTATGAGTTAAGGGGGAGCTTCTATGAAGCTTAACTTTAATCCATGCATATATAACTCCATGAGTTTTGTCATCATCAAAGAGGAGGAGATTATTGGCCCAGAGGCTTTTTACTCTAATTTTGATGATGATTAACTCATGTAGTTATAGTTTACTAATAAACTTATGATATTTAGTTTCAGATATTTGATCAAGATATTAGTAGGTGATTAGTTTCAATAAAGGTGTTTTGAAGCTTTCACATGTTGATTCAAGAGTTCGAGCGTCAAGATCGCATCTGGTACTCGGTTGGAGTCAGGCTCGGTGGATCGTGTTTTGATCGAGTCTACTTGGTGAAGGAGTTCTATAAGAAGACCTCGGTTTGTTTAGTTTAGTTTGTGTTTAGATTATTGTAAAGATTAGATAGTGTTGATATGCTCAAGTTCACATACACACACAAGTTTTTAAGTTTATTAGTTTTTGGTTTTCGGTTTAACCAATATTGGATTTCATGTCAAAAATATAGATATAATTCTTTATATGTATATTGGATTCTATCCATATACAATAATGCTTCAAAGTTGTTTAAATATCATGTTTTTGTATTTACATGTGTTTTGGAAAAATCGGATTTTCATTTCAAAGTTTGATTTTTGAAAAATATGAATTTTGTATTTAAGGTAAATTTCAATATCACAAAAATGGTTCAAATTGTTTAAAATATGTGTTGAATTTTTGTCACACATATTTGCATTTCAAAGATATAATAAAAAACATATTTTTGTGAAATTTATGTGTATTTTATGGGATTTTTTAGAAGGCAAAAAGACAAGTTTTCAATCCCTAAATTAGTTGGACCTGGCTGTCTGCCGGTCGACCGGACGGTCGACCGAGGCAGAGGTCGGTTGACCGATGTGCACAGACGTGCACGCAGCCTGGGCTGGTGGGCCGGTCGACCGGGGTCGACCGTCCAGATAGTTCTGCTCTCTGAAAATGGCCCGATCGACCGGCAGAGAGCTCTGCTCTCTGTATCCAGTTTCGGTCGACCGGCAGAGAGCTCTGCTCTCTGTATCCAGTTTCGGTCGACCGGGCGGTCGACCGGATAGAGAGTCATTGCTCTCTATTTCCAGGCCCGGTCGACCGGGCGGTCGACCGGTGGCACAACGATCATAAAAATGACCGTTGGCCTGTCGACCCGGCGGTCGACCGAAAGGGCAATTCTGCCATTTGCCAGACTGCCAACGGGCAGATTTTGAGAGGGTATAAATACCCACTCTCTTGAGCTGTTTTAGCTAAGTTTTTAGAGAGCAAAAAATTTCATCTTTACAAGAGTTTAACAGCAAGTTTTTAAAAGAGTTTTGGGCTTAAAGATTTGATCTTTATTTGTTATAATAAGGGTTGGAAAATTCAAGGAAAAATAGAGTCTTTGGGAATTGGTTTTTGATCTTCATTTCTATAGCTATTCTAGAAGTTTTCCCAAGAGTTTTTCTTTGTGATTTTGATTTTCAAACTCTTTGTTTTTCTCACACTTGAGCTACATATCTATCCTATCTATAGGATCTTGTTTTAGTGAGAAAGAATTGGTTTGTGGTTGTTGTACTACCAAGAGTTGTAAACCTTCCATACTTTGTGATATCCCTATAGTGAGAGGTGATTGTGTTGATATCTCTCTAGTGAGAGGTGATTGTGGAGTTGTGGCTTTGTGCCTATCCCTCAATTGTGAGGTTGATCTTGTGTGGTTTAGTGCCTTGCCTCTTGTGTAGAGGTTGTATTTGTTTGAGAGAGGAGTTGTGTACTCCTAATTGTATTTGCCCAAATCCTCAGTGGAGGTTCCTGTGTGGGAAGTCCTGTGTGGACGCTATAGTGGAAATCCTTCTGTGTGAAGGCGTAGAGGTGGGTGCTCGAACCTCGAGACATATCTTGATGTTTGCGTTTGATCTACTATCTCTAAACTCTCTCTCTCTCTCTCTCTTATATTGTGCCTTGCATCATTTCATATTGTTATTCATACTTATATGCTTGGTATTGTTTGTGTGTGCCCATACTTGTGTTAAACTAAGAGAGCTTCATATAGCATCTCAACTCTTATTCAGAGGAATCAAGAGGAGTTAGTCCAGAGCCCTTCACCGGGAATTCGGCTACACTCTTTGGTTACACTAAGTGTATTGTAATTTATTTTTAATTCCACATTATTTGTTATTAGATTAGCCATACACCTATTCACCCCCCTCTAGGTGTACTTTCAGTTTGAATCACGCACTTCAGAACCAGGTCTCCGATTTAGAATTCCCGAGCCTTTACCATTTTGTGGTGTGCGGCTCGGATCTGCTGTTGATAAGCCGCAATGCAGATTTGGGCATGTAGTCGCCTTTCCTCCAAGTGATCCAGCATCAAGCAGAGTACGACGTCATTCTGGTCTTACACCACTCCTTCCACTCAGAGTGTCGGCATGCTGATGTCGACCGAGATGATCGCCTCCATTTCTTTTGCCGACGAGAACGATATTTCGCCGATCGGGACGCGTTTGGTGGTCCTGTAGGCTCGGAGTACTCCGAAGAGTTTCTCCACCCATTTGCCTTTAGTTTTGTCCAGACTTTTGCACAGGTTATCGAGGATGGTGCGATTGTTGATTTCAGCCTGGCCATTGCCTTGAGGATAATAAGGTGTGGAGAATTGGTGGGTGATCTTGTACTTTGTAAGCTGTCTAAAAATCACTGAAGACAAAGCCTCAAACGGGTCTAGTGTCAATGCGAGGATCACGTTTCAACTCAAACGCGGATGTCACACTTCAACAAACGCGACACGAGGGTCGCGTTCTATGTCAAACACGATGGTCGTGTTGCCTTTCAATACGCGAACCTCTGGGTCGCGTTTCAACATCAAAACTAAGCCGACAAGCTCTTTTTTGAGAGAAGTTCAATTAATTTGCCCCAGAATTCAGCTTTGAAGAGACAGAAAGGAAAGAGTCTAACACTTGTTGTGTTCAAGTGGAGTTCTTTTCATCTCTTTGAAAGCAATTACAAAGATCCAAGAGAAACCTCTGATTCGGCCAGTCAATAGAGAAAAAGAATCGTTCTCCACCGCTACATCAGGAACCCGATATTAAACAAAGGGGAGATCCACTTAAAACTCTTCCCTCTTTTGTAATCGGACTGATCTGTTATAATTTTTCATCCACTCAAAGAAATTTTACGTCAAATTTTTCTGATCAAACATACTTGGCACATAAGCTGGCTTCTTGCTTGCTGGCAAAGTTCTTTCCATTGTCGGAGATGATGGTATGAGGGAGCCCGAAGCGGTGAAGTCAGATACCCCTTCAATTCTTGGAAAGTTGTCTCACATTCCTCGTTCCAGCGAAAGTCAGCTCCATTCTTCTTTAAGGTTTGGAAGAATGGTCTGTATTTGTCTGTGGATCGACTGATGAGCCGATTAAGGGCTGAAAGACGTACATTCAACATCTGGATCTCCTTCACACAAGTAGGTGACTTCATATTTAGAATTGCAGATATCTGATTGGGGTCGACTTCGATGCCCATTGAGTGACCAGATATCCCAAAAACTTCCCGAAAGCCCCCAAATATGCACTTCTCGGGTTGAGCTTTACCTTGTATTGCCCAAGGAGATCAAAGACTTTATCTAGATGTTGAAGGTGATCTATGCGCAGTACACTTTTTACCAACATATCATCGATGTATACTTCCATGGTGCTCCCGATCTGGTCCTTGAAGACTTTGTTAACCATTTGCTGGAATGTGGCTCCAGCGTTCTTGAGTCCGAAGAGCATCACCTTGTAGCAGTAGATTTCTCGACCGGTAGTGAATGTTGTTTTGTCTTCATCTGGTGGGTGCATTTTGATCTGATTATAACCGGGGTAGGCGTCCATGAAGCTGAGGAGTTCGTGGCCCATTGTCGCTTCTACCAGTTGATCGATCCTCGGAAGGGGATAACTGTCCTTCGAGCAAGCTTCACTAAGGTTGATAAAGTCGATGCAGACTCTTCACTTGCCATTCTTCTTCACGAGAACGGGATTAGAGAGCCAGTCGGGGTAGACGTCTCTCGAATGAAGCTAACTTGAAGTAGGCGGTCGATTTCATCGTTGATGGCACGACTCCATCTCTCATCCATTCTCCTGAGCTTCTGCTTTACCTGCTTAGCGTCCGTCCTGATGGATAGTTTGTGGCAGATAACCTCGGGGTCAATTCCAGGCATATCGGTAGGGGACCACGCTAATACATCTGAATTTTCTGATAAGAACTGTTTGAACAATTTCTCATGAGGGTGTCGGTTTGACTAGTTCGGAGGGTCCGCTCTGGGTGATGTGGATCTAAAATGAATGACTCAGGCTCCTCCTCAATCTTGCCGTCGGGGTTTCCCGACTTAATGAGTGAGTGGGGATATCGACTTTCACCGTACTGTGATTGCTATTGGTCAGCAATCCTCTTCTGCTGCTTGTCCAATAGGAAGTCTTCATCAGGACCTTCTCGGGAGGTCTTTTGCATCCAGCCGGACCTCTTTCGGGCTACTACAACTACTGTACTAGCCATCACCTGGTCACCCCTTATGTTTGTCATTCCGGATGATGTTGGGGTACTTCAGTAGTTGATGGGTGGACGGGACTGCCCCCCAACATGTGGATCCATGGTCTCCTGAGGATGGCGTTGTAGGAAGATTGGACGTCAAGAACACAGAACTCTGTGACGACGTTGAATGGATCCACGCGGACCGGGAACTCAACTGTGCCCGGAGAACGGCTTCGCTCCCATCGAATTTATAGAGGAGTGACTGGGTCTAAGGGTTGATCAACTTTCGGCCAGCTCGGGAGTGTCCTCCATTCGATCTAAAGCGTGACCGTACATGATGCTGACGCTACTCCCCCGTCAACCAAGATCTTCGACACTTTGCGGTAGCTGATATGTACCGTCATGACCAAAGCGTCGTTATGCGAGAAGTGCACGGAATAGGTGTCTTCTTCTGAGAAAAAGATAGGCATGCCCAGAGATGTAGGCGGGCATGTCACTATTGCCAGACAATTGTCCCTCCAGCGTAGATAGTCCTCTCCTTGGTGGTGGTGCCTTCTACCGAGGAGCTTCCGTAGATGGCATTCACTTCCCTGTATTTGACGAGGGTGCTGCCTGCGTGTTCGTCTGTGGTCTCGGGCTGCCTCTGCACTCTAATCTCCGAGGATAGTCCGAGTTGAGGATGAACTCTCGGAGATATCCTTCGTTGACTAGGTCTTGAAGGTATCGTCCGAGGGTTTGGCCGTCCACTATGAGGTGACTTCTCCCTTCGTGAAAGGCACAATAATCTCTAGATCCAGGCTCTCTCGGGTTCCGTGGGAGGGGTCTGGTCAGGCGCCTGATCTAAAGCTGGTCTTTGATGGCCTGATCTAAAACTGGTCTTTGATGGTGTTGAAGATATGGTCGATGGGTACCCTTAATGGAACGAGGTCATGTCTGCTTCACCTCCCTTGTTGGGTTCGGTAGCACACTTAGTTGGCTTGTGGACAGCGGAGGAATTGTGGCTCGGATTCCTCTTCGGGGGAAGCTGTGGCTTCGGCTTCTCGACCTCAGGCTCTTATCTCGGGGGCTAGTGGAAGGCAGCCCGAGTCGCCTCTTCAATTTGTATATACTTCTGCAACTAGACAAGGATATTCCTCATCTTGATGATGTCGTTTTTCACCAAATATTTATAAAAGGGGTTGGTGACTTGCAGCCCACTGATGAAGGCGGCAACGGCTACTTCCTCATTATAGCTATATATCAGGGTTGACGTAGTTCTTCAGACTCTCCCCGGATATCATCTTGACCGTGAGAAGATGATTGTTGTTCCTCTGAAATTCTTTCCGAGAAGCAAATGGTTGTAGAATGCGTCGGTCATGTCATGGAAGCTCCAGAGTGAATTCTTCAGGAGCGAATAAAACTAGTGGTAGGCGGCTCCCTTGAGACTGGACGGGAACGCTCGATAGAGGAGAAGGTAGTCATGAGCGTAAACCGCCATTTTGTTCTGGTACTGGCAGAGATGTAGGAGGGGGTCGGAGGTTCCTGAATAGTGGTCGAAGATTGGCATCACGAACTTCTTCGGGAAGCGGAGCATGGTTATTTCCCGACAGAGGTGAGTCGGAGAGTCTCAGTCCGCTGTACTCTATCTCTTTCGAAAACTACTGGCTCGTTTGATTGAGCTGCTTCTAGACCAGATCCGTGATGTCCTCTATGCGATGGAACTTCGGGGTCCGGGAACGCTCTGAGTCCCTGGAATCCTCATCATCATCGTGGATCCCCAACCGGTCGCGCCTCGTCTTCCCGTGGAGTGCACGGATTCCCGGGTGCGCAGTGGTGACGGGGGAGTCTGCTCAATTCCTTCCGCAATAGGGGAAGATTGTGACTTCGCCGTGCCCTGACTTGTTTGAGTGGTCGTGTTTAGATACAGGCCGCAATGTCTTTTCACGAGCGGCCGCCTCGCGGAGTCGGATCATCATTATTTGTTGGTCCTCCATCTGCTTCCATAGAGTGGAAAGCATCTGGAGGAGTTGCTCGCTAGTGTGTTGGGGTCCAGGCTCGGCAACCTGCATCTCCCGTGGCGATGCAGAGTTTAAATGAGAATCTTCGGCATTGGTGATATGGACGTCGAATAGGTTGGGCCGACGGTCCGCAGGCTCGGGCGCTTCGACAGTTTTCCCCTTTTCTTTTGGAGCGGTGGAGGCAGCAGCGTAGCCTGGGTGAGATGCTTTCTCGGTGGAGCCATATCGATAGTGAAAAGTTGTTTAGAGGAAGGGTTTGGGTATTGGATGAGGAGAGATCCTGAATATGGATTCAAAAGATTTCAATGAAAGCACCAAATGCTGTGGGTAATTCCGAAGGAATCAATTCACGAACTAAAATAATGGAGTGGGTATATCAAATCACAGAAACCACTGCAAACACAAATTTACGTGAAAAATCTGAATGAGAAAAACCACAGAGGGGGGAAGAGAGATTCCACATATCAATGGCGATTACAGTCGGGGTTCTCTGTGTACTAGGGTTACTGAATACAATTGATCGTCCCCTTTCACGTGGAAGGGGATCTACTATTTATACATGTAGTGTCTGTTAGATAAGGCTGCAATGTCCAGCTCTGTTTAAACATTCAACCTCTTATTTTAAAAGCGCTTAGAGTTGAATATCCTGGTTTGAACTGGTTAAGTAAGAGCTCATCTTTATCTGGTGGTTTGCGTTCAATTGTTGATGTGGTTGATCTGTTCTCGAGCTGTAATTACCGAGTTCAAATGGAGATTTGGCTTAGAGATAGGGATTCTCACAACCAATTTTATCTCTTGCCTCTAACTACAGAATCGTTTAGAGTTTGAATTGAATGAGGTCTTCCGCTTGGAAGTTCTGAAAGCGGCCACATGTTGCGCACTTGTTTGGTGCTGGATGGACACGTGGTATGATCCCAGGGAGGTCGGAAACTAACCACTACAACATGCAATATATGCCATGCAACATGCCATGATAGTTAGGATAATTTTCTGCTGCAGCCCTTACAGGAAGGGGATCAACCCATTAGAAAGTATCATGAGATGACAATCATCTTCATTCAGCTTTAACACACTAATTAGTAATTGTATGAGTTGTATTTTTAGTTTGATTCCCTTCAACTTGTTCTTAATTGGTTTGAGTTTGAACAGTATATGGATGTGAACCAAAGACTAATTGAAGGCCCAGATTCCCTGGAATATCTAAATACACATCTTTGCTTAACACACACCTGCCACTCACTCCAAACAAGTGACATATAAAGATTGAAGTTTAAATATTATAATCTCTCTCTATCCTTATGTATTGCAGATCATGGCGGTGGCAGCCGGCCGCACCCTCCCTTTTGTATTATGTGGTAGTTTGGTCATGATAATTATTTTAACAAGCTGCACCCAACTGCTAGATCCAGTGGTCAACATTTTCAGACTTGGATTATGGACAATTACCATGGAAATATGAGGTGAAAGAAGTTGGCTGCACATATGAAGGCGTACTTTCGAGAGCTAATATCACTTGTTTGTTGGATTTTTCCTTGCAAATGGAGAAATCTGCAATGCAAATCTTGGTGGTTGGCATTAGAAGTGTTCATTAGCGCGTTGCCAGTTCATTTCTTTGAACTCTTCAATTTTTAACAGTTTGTTTCTATTGTTGTCTTTTAACTCTTTCAGTGCCTAACATTTCTCTTTCTGTCTGGAATCTCTTTTTTATGGAAAATGGTAATGCAGATGGAACAAGACTCCATGATCTAGATTTTCCTTTTAACGGCTAGCTACCATCAACAAGAATTGACCGAGTACACGTGCAGGTGAAGAAGCCTTTTTTTTTTTTTTTTTGCAAGAACATTTCTGTTGATTACATAACATCTCTTGTCCTTCTCCCTAATATTATAGAAATAGTATAATCATCATCTTTTTGTCAGCTATCCTGCAAATTATATTGATCATGTTTAACAAAATAGAGTGCTCACTATTCATTGCTTCAATGACAATAGTCTAGTACGAATGAAAAGTGTTCTTCTGAAAATGGTTGAAACATGACAAATGCTATTATCAACTCATTGAAAATGGTTGAACTACAATGAAAATATGCAGCTTGTCAGGATCTTGCACTCTATATTCTAGAAAATGTGATTCGTCCTTGATCTCATCTATAACTTTATTTTGTTTAACTGGTCTTTTAAATGATATATTACTTATTTGGACTTTGGCGAAATGGTGGCAGAGTATCCGATAACTTGGACCTGGTACCTGTCGCCTGTGACATTTAACCAAAGTTCTGCACTTAGTCTTGTCCTTCAAGTCCTACTTAAATTTTAACATGAAAGGTTGATTACAAAGAAAGTAGAAAAAAAAAAAAAAAATGGGACTGTAAGAGAAAGGAAAAAGAAATTCACTGTTTGGTACTTGGGGATAAGAAAGGGGAACGAAAGAAAGATTAGGAGTTCCTTTTCCTTTAACAATGGTACAAGCACACAGTTTCTCACACGTCGTTAGACGAAGATTCTAGTGGAATTGGCTGAAGTTCAGTAGTTTTTCCTTCTTTGTTCTGGTTTCAGTAGGTGGTGAGGACAGACAAGTCACCAATTTCTTTCTAAAAATGTGTCTTTTGTTTTCTTTTCTTGTTTTTATTTCTGATTTTCAATTTACAATCTAACAGTGAAAAGTAACCTGCATACCCGTATCATCTTTTCCTTCACTTTCTCTGGAACCACAGTCTGAGCAATCCAATTCCAGTCATTGTCTGATCCTTGACGTTTCTATCTAACGTCGCCTTATCTTTCGAGGCTTAGTCCTGAGTGAACCATATGGTTTCGATTACGTCTGTGACAAGATTCAGACTCCATGGTGGAGCTCTGATATCTGTAGTGATGATTGTGACATGGGAACTGGAGTCTCTTGGAACAATCAGCAAAACAAAAAAGAATTGGAGGGCATCTTGCTGCATTCAGGCGTAATAACCACAAAGAAAAGGCGTATAAAAGTTTTGAAGCTATATCATTATTGTTTCATGAAAAAAATGATTAGCATCAAGTGCTTGATCTGTTACATAAAAGATGCACATATATGCATGAAAGAATTATTCTTTTTTTCCCCTTATCTTTTCCATTGTGTGTAGTCACTGTATATGCAATTCTACAGTTAAGTGAACTAAAGGAGAAATCTTGGGAGACCCACTTTTTGCCCCGTTCTCTTGACATCTTCTTGCACTTGCTTCCTGAACTCCCCGAACGTAAATTTCTTGTAGGGCGAAGGCTCTCTGCAGCTTCCTATCATCGAGTCATACGATGGGCAGAGGAAATATGCCACAGAATATCTCTCCATCTTCGCGTTTGCCATCACCTTGTGCTCCACACTCTTGTACACATCATTGCTCCATGCCTGTCCCAGAAAAATATTCTCTTAGCACATACAAAAAACAAGCTAGCAAAGCAGTTATTTGTGTATTGTGTTTGCTTGCATGTTTTAGTTGTGTAGTTGAGGGCTAAGGAACTTCTAAACATGTATTTTCCAATTAAACTGAGTTGGTTGGCCAGTGTTGCTGAGAGTTAACAGCTACGGACCAAATACCATCCAAAACTCATTTTAGTTCAAAAACTACTGCCACCAACTTTTTATCAATCAAAATAGGTGCTATGTTTCTTACATATTTCATGAAGCAGTAGTACTTGGCTCACACTTGCCAGCCGCAAGGATTGACCAATTTGGTGCTCCACTAACTTTTGAAATGTTACCTAATTATTACTTTCTTTTTCAGCATAGAAAGAAACTTGCTCTTTCTAGAGAAATTAGGAATTTGTATGGAATTCAGTTTCTTGTTACAATTCTCTACGAAACTGCAGGCTAAAAGACGGTACCTGAAAGAGATCTCCAATGTTGACTATGAGAGCATCTAAGTTGGGTTTGACGGCAACCCATTTGGAATCCTTCATCAGTTGCAGACCACCAACCTGATCCTGATAGAGGATGGTGAGGAAGTCGCTATCGGTGTGAGGCATCAGACCGAATGTCTCCGGTGAGAATGGGCATGGCGGGTACCGGTTGAGACGTAGGAAGCACGTGCTCTCGCTGCAATTCTCGGTGAAGCAGTCCCCCGGATAGCCCAGGTTCTCTGCTAGAATACCTGCAAGAGTGCGGGCAAGATTGGACATGGACTTTGCTAGCTCTGCCATCACCTCCCTAATACAGTGAACTGTCATGGACTGATTGTAGCAAATCAGCGATAGAATTCCAAAAGCTTACCTGAGAGAAGCAAACTCATTGCAGCAATCATCATCAGCTAACTTAGCGAGAGGAACATGAAAAGCTTCAGACCACGAGAAATTCTTCAAAGAAGCTGCAGTCGGGGCCCCCCACCTGTAAGACCCATCCAATATCCCAGAACTCGCCTTCATCTCAAATGGCAAATGAAACAACTTCATCTGCTCTCTCCTCATCTCTCCCAACAGTTCCAGGCTGATTCCGTGGTTCAACACTTGGAAGAATCCCCACTCAGAGGAAGCCTTTGCGATCTCTTTAACGCAGGTCATTCTCTCCTCTCTGTCTTCACTCCAGAGCCCGCTTAAATCTATCAACGGAAGCTCACATTCTCCTACAGCTTTGCAGCTGTGGACTTCAGTAGAATCAGAGGAAAGTTCTCTGTATTGGTTCTCAAATGGTGGATCACATCTGGTAGCCATAGTTTGAGAAGTTAAAAACCAATAGGTGTTTGGGATGGTGAATTGTTGGGGCTGGATATTACTTATACTTGCTGCATGCAGGCCTAATGAGTAAACAGACAAAGAGGGGAATCCAGTGAAGGCATGAAAGCGCAACACTTGGCGCGCGAGGGGACTCCTGCTATGAGCCTTTCAGGTGAGCAACCGGTCGGCAAAGCCCTCAGAGATATTATACTTTTTTTTTGTACTGAAAAATGTGCACTTTGATTACCTTTTTTTTTAATAAAAAAAACTATGTTCAAAAAGATACAGATGGATCTTGGCTGGCTTCTCTTCACTTTGTCTAAAGTGCTGTAAACTTTTTGACTACAGAGGAGGCTTTCACTGTGAAATATCCACACCAACAGCAGGCATTCTCACAGTCTCACCTGCAAGTCTATCTTCTGACCCTGATCTTATGAATGGCAGTTTGAATTTTGGAACAAAAGGTTGTGCTCACATCTTTTTTGCTATGTGACTGCTTTCATCTTTTCTCCAGAGACAAATTTTGCCCAAATTTTCCCTGATGCAATAACTGAGAATAACTTGGACATTTTGGTTCACAGGTATTCAACTCACACCGATACATACTGCTGCTGTCAACTTCTCAACTGAGGCATACTTCTCACTTGTCGCTTACAACCTACAGGTATTTGCATCCTTTGTTTGAAGATTCACATTCATGCATCCATGAAATCATAACTCTTACCGACAGTTTAGGACCACACTGAAGAACCACAAGTGAAATTGTAGTGTTTTTCCAGGAATCTGTGGTCACATCAGGGCTTAGTGTTTTCCACCCAATTTCTGGTTACTTGCACTCACTTAGTACAATAAAGCGAGCTCGACACAGTGTAACGTCTGCATCGTCACTAGATAAAGTCGAAATGGTTAATGAAACACCTAAATCTTCACATTTTTCTACCATCCTCATGGGTAATGTAATGATTGATTCTTCTTGACCCCTTTAAAAAAAAAAAAAAAAAAATTTCTAAGCTTTCACAACTTCACAAAGAGAGTGAAAAAATAGTAGAGCATTACCACAACCTCAACCGGCCGCCGATCGACTAAACTAAGCACACGGCCTCATACAACAACACTAGAAGACAATGCAGGCATGAAACACAACCTTGCCAACAAAAGTCAAAGCTTCACACGGTTGGATTCCTCTTTTTTTTGTTTTTTTTTTGGCCTTATAATTTCTCTAGTACTATTTTGTTTTTTAAGTCTCGACACCGAGATGATCCAAGCTTTCTGATGTCTTAGTTTAATGGTCACTGTCTAGGCTTCTTGTTTGTACCTTACACTATGAGATTGTGTATAAAGTTAATGTTTATACTCTTTCTTTTTAACAGAGAGGGTTAACGTCAAGTTGGCAGCTAGTCATAAAACTTTGTTAGCTCTTTTGCGAATTCTTCGAACTATGCTATGTGGCAAAATCCGATGTTTTGATAGAGAAAGGCTTGGATGATAATGGTGATGTCGAAAGCGAATACACTTTGAGCCATGGACTTAAATGTTGTGTTTGTGATCTTGGTATGACAAACATGGTGTTTTTGATTGGACCCATGAGTGGGCCAAGTATGGGGCTTAGAAAGTTGGTCCTTCCTCCACCACAGGAGAGGAGAGGGGCCAAAAAGTTTGTCTCAAAGGTATCCCAAGCCGGCCCGCCGGTTAGACCTTAGGTTTGCCCCCAAGAGGTCACCAGTTCGAACGCCCGAGGAGGACATGTTGATTATCAAAAGAAAAAGTTATCCCAAGCCTAGCACTCTCTTCAAGTAAGCGAACTTGCAGTGACGGTCACCAGACCACTGGTCTACTATTTGTTGGGAGAGGGAGGTAAATCCTCCCTTCCAAATATTACGGAATAAATAATGATAATCAGTTTGAACTCTGCAAATTTTGGAAACGTCGTTATTCTGAGACATAGATTAGTAGTTGGAGTGAGAAAAGATTTTTGAAGAATTTTATTTCCTCGTAGTCAATAGAATTTCAGATTCATAGTCTGTATATTGTCATGCCCCTTAATCAAAATACACTAATGTGAGTACGCGATGAGAGTCGGTAGAAATATGTTAAGCCTCAGGACATGAAATTAAACACAATATTCATAAAAGTTTTCAACTTTATTACGTAAGTACAATAATATTACAAAAGTTGTGATTTATTACATCAAAGAAATAAGAGAAGAAGCCACTAAGATAAGTCCACTACTGGAGCTCTGCAACGCATTCAATGTACTCCTGATCTTGTGGAGTCTCTGGACCTGAATCTAAACAAGCAAACTCATGATTGTTAATAAGCGACCTAGTGCGTGATAAAATGAGGGCAGTGGTAGTACGGTACACGTATAATAACAATCAGTATATTATAGTTATACTACACGTAAAATAACAATCAATATAAAATTGAATTATAACAAACTCAATATGTAAGGATCTCATCCGTCAGGAGTTTATCATTGTATATCTATTATTAAAGTGTTGTTATTTGAAATTGATCAGTGGAGACATAATTTTTATTTAGGTGGGTTTCGTATATATCCGAAACAACAGTCCAAACCCCTGACGTTGAAGCACGACGTACCGCCAGGTACTCATAATATAAACAATATAAACATGATGGGATGTTAGTTATCCCCAAAAATCTTTCGGTGGAACCCTTTTTCGGTTGTACAATCTGTATCTTAGATCCACCAAAAATACAAATATTGTCTCACCTTTCGATTTCCTTACCCGTTATAAGTTATCTAATGTCATTTTCACCTAGATTTGGGTCTGATCAATAACAATATTTTAGCAAGTATACAATTTGATAGGATTTTCCCCCGTAATTTCGGTAACACTAACCATGTTGTTATCATGTAATGGTCATGCATAATGTGTCAAAATTTTCAAGTAAAATCATAATGTTCAAAATTGATAATCCAATTTTTTTTTGAAATTTTCATTATATATAATTATTTTTAAGTATTTTTCTAATGAACAAACATCTAATCATTCAAGCCTTGTAATTTCTAGGAATTAATAATTAGTTACTAACAATATTGATAAAAATTTATGCAGTCACAAGATGAACATTTTGGGGCGAAATATTTATCAATTTTGTTAAAGAAGTTAAATCATGGGAATTTGCAAATTTCTAGATGCTAGAAAATTAAATAAATAATGTAAATATTTAAACATTAAATAATTAAAATACACTTACTTACCGCAATAAAACATAATTTATTTAAAGAAAGTAAAAGACACTCACCTGAGCTTGCCAAAGATCCAGATATCAAATTTACTTGATTTTTCAGGAATCTAACTAAATTTAGACAATTATTAAAATTATTTAAAGAATATTTTAGTTTAGTTTATTCTAGGAATTTGATCACAAAATAAAGCAATATTTCGCTACAGCCACCTGCTTTACTTCATAATTAGGAAAAAAAAACTCAATGTCATAATTTGATTCGCTACAGTCTCATCCACGTCAGCATAAACTGATTCCTCTCAACCACCACTTGTTTATATATTTTCATTTCCTATTTTACCCATCCCCCTTGCCCCTGATATTGCTCTCCCCAACCTTGACCCCGACGCAGAGTAATTCGCGGGTCGACCTGCGCAGTTAGGTCGCCGTGGGGGCTGAAAAGGGAGTGGGCGGAGCCCCTAGAATTTTTTTTGGGGATCAACCTTTTTGCAGGTTTCTTTTTGTTTGTATTCGCGATGAGTTTTGTTTGTGTTTAGATCTGAAAAGTGTAACGCCCCGATCTCACGGGTACGGAGACGTTACGTGTATACACACAGAGCGAAAATATCCTCACATATATACGCTAAGCATCAGTACATGCAAGAATCAGAGTACGAATGAACAGTGGTAATATACATTCCAACGAAAAGTACAAGCACACAATTATCACAGAGTATGGTACAATATTTCAAGAATATTAGATCACCAAGAAGCGCAAAAGCATGATTTGTGATATAAAAAGACTGAAAAATACTCATGAGTAGCAAGATGAGAATCTCGCAAGCTGATCAAGGGAGCTGAAAGAAAAGGGGCTCCGGACAAACAACCGCTAATCCGTGCTTCCACTACGCACTTTGATCAATTACAGAAAGGCCATCACGGTCTAGGCTCCTGGATCTGGACATGAAGGTCCAGGGTTGTCAGAAATTAACCCAGTGAGTACGTAAGATGAAGCCAAGTGGCGTGCTCAGGCAGTTACATGTGTACATGATCAAGTGATGTGGTTCAGGCAGTCACATGTGTACATGCAATGACTAGTAATATAAATGGAAATCAGTAAATTAGTAGTAAATCCGAAATCAAGTACATGTGTATTGATAAATCTGAATCGAAAAACATGCATAGGAAACGATGTCGAGAGCACAGGTACATATAAACATGCGAAGAGACATCAAGATGTGATAAATACAAGTATGGACAAAACTAGTTGTACAAGCTCAGATTATAGATTCATGAGATTGATACGTCGAGGGGATAATCCAAATAAGGAAACCCCTATACACACACACACACCATATGCTCATGTTCCCATTGCCTGAGTTCAGACAACTCGAATTGCCCTAAAGTAACAGAGCAAGAAAACGGTATGAAAACCTGAAAATAAGCAAGTTAAGTGATTCAACACAGTAGCACAGATATCATATGTAAGTGGTGAGCACGATAATGTATTTGTTGGCCCAAAGGCCTATCACTCTAGTTTTGATGATGATCAACTCATGTAGTTATAGTACTAATGATCTTGTGTTTATTTAGTTTCATATTTGTGATCAAAATCTTTGTATGTGTGTAGCTTCAACAAAGGATTTAAAGTCAAGTTTTGGAGCTAGCACAGTTTGATTCAAGAGTTTGTACATCAAGATCACATCAAGTACTCAAGAGGAGTCTAGCTCTATGGATCATGTTTGGACCAAGTCAAGAAGATGTGAAGATTTCAAGTGAAGACCTTCAAGATCAAGACTTGTGTCTAGATTTGTTTTTATAAGATTTTGTTTTTAGATAAAATGTAAAGGATAGAATAGTTGGTGGATTGCTCAAGTATATCTTACACACACACACTCTTGATTTAGATAAGTTTTCATAAAAGAATTTATATTTTGAAAAAATACAAAAGAGTTTTCTTTTAGAAAAATATCGGTTTGGTTTTTAGAATTCAAGTATATATTTTAACCAAAACCAAATTTAGTGCTTAATGTCAAAAACATAGATATTTCATCATATATATGTAGAGGATCATATCCATACACACCATGCTTTAAAAGTATTTAAAATATCTTGTTTTTGTATTTGGAGAAGTTTTGGAAAAAACCAATTTTGGAAAAATACAGTTTTCGTTTTTAGCCAAAATTTTCAAGTTACAAAAATAGTTCAAATTGTTTGTAACATGTCTTGATTTTATTCAAGCATGTTTGATTATCAAAGTATAATGTTAAAACTATTTTTGTAGATTTTTCATGATTTTATGGGATTTTATTTGAGCCAAAATGACCAAGTTTTTAATCCCAAAACTGTCCTGACCTGGCTTCTGTCGGCCGACCGGACCGGTCGACCGAGCTTGAAGTCGGTCGACCGGGCCGGTCGACCGACGTGCACAGAACGTGCACGCCAGGATTGCTGGAGGGCCGGTCGACCGACCCGGTCGACCGCAGAGAGCTTCTGCTCTTTGGAAAGCCCCGGTCGACCGGGCCGGTCGACCGGCAGAGAGCTCTGCTCTCTGTTCCAGTGCCACGGTCGACCGGCTGGTCGACCGCTGGCTCAACGGTCAGAATTCTGACCGTTGGCCGGTCGACCGGGCGGTCGACCGACAGGCCAACCTGGCTCCCAACGGCTAGTTTTTCTAGCTCTATAAATTGGGACTTTTGGGGGCTGTTTTCTACAAGATTTTAAGTGAATTTTTACACCAGTTTTACTTACTCTTTCAAGAGGTTTTCTCCACTTATATTAGAGCCAAATATTTCCAATCAAAAGGGGAGCTTATCAAGAGTGTTTTAGAAGTGATTTTCTTGAGTTTTCCTCCACCATTTCAATCCTTGTCTTCTCACACAACACTTGAGCAACCCATTGACATATTCATTCTATAGGAGTGTTCTTGTGAGATTGTTTTTAGGTGATCAAAGAGTTGTGATCACCAAAGACTTCTTTCTTTGTTTTGAGGAGGCGGACGTGTGTGTTCGCGTTGTTTCAGCTTCTAGTGGGAACTCGGTGTTTGAGGTGCGACCTCGGCGAGCTTGTGGGCTTGCGGTGTGTATGGGACTACTAGAGAGTCCAAGAGTTCTAGTGGGAACTCCTTGTAGGTGTTGCGGCACCGAGTGATCCGGTGGGATCGGTTTTTAGTGAAAATCCTTCAAGTGTGAAGGCGGGGACGTAGAGCAAGTGTGCTCGAACCTCGAAACAAATCTCCCGTGTTTGCGATTACTCACTCTCTATCTCTTACTTGTCTTTATATCTTGCATGATAATATTGTCTTTATTTTTATATGCTTGATATATTGTGTGTCTAATTGTTATATGCTTGGGGATTGTTTGCTAACACTTGTATTCAACCAAGAGAGCCAATGCGGCACCTCAACTCTTATTTAGAGGAATCTTGAGGAGTTAGTCCAGAGCCCTTCACGGGGAATCCGGCTACACTCTTGTGTTATACTTGGTGTTTAGTGTAAAAGTTTTTTAATTCAGCATTTAGTGACCATTAGATTAGTCATCACCTATTCACCCCCTATAGGTGATTTTACAATTGGTATCAGAGCCAACTGCTCTTGATTTGGGTCTTACAACCTAGTGTTAAAGATCCTCATTTTTAGGCTAATCACAATATTTGTACACACACCATGGATTTCATGACACCTCCCACCTTTGATATCCTTAACATCCAAACTTGGAAGGTTAAGATGTCTTTGTACCTTAAAGGCCTAGGTATTCATGTTTATTTTGTCACTACTAGATATTCATATTGTTTAAATGGCAAAAATATTGAGGCTAATGCAAAGGCCATTCATGCTTTGAAGAATACCCTAAATGATGAATATTTGTCTAGGTTTCTAACATTGATTCGACTTTTGTAGTTTGGAACACAATTCTCTCCCTTGGCAAAAAAGAACAATATTATGCGGAGAGCGACTCGGATGTTGGAAGTGACGGTTTCAACGTATGCTACATGGTCCAAGGGGACAACCCCCTTGAGGTAACTACCGAATCCGAGATAGAAGAGGATGTTGAAATGTCATATAATGAACTAGCATTTTTTTGTCAACAACTCTTAGAAAAATATGAATTGCTTAAGAAAGATAATAAGAATTTGAAAAAGAAATTTGATTGCATGTTAAAAAAAAACGATTCTTTTAAAAATAAAGTTGCATGCATTGAAAAAGAAAATGAAAGTTTGAAAAATGAAAATGTTTCCTTGCTTTCTAAATTAAATGATCTTTGTGAAGGAAACACTATTTTGAAAAATAAAGTTGTTTTGGTGGAAAAACAAAAAGAAGTTGCTTTAAATGAAAACACTTTTTAAAAAGAAAAATAATTGAAAAAGAAAAAGAAAATGTTTCTAAAAAGAATAAGAAAAATGATTCACAATCTCACCATGCTTTACATGCCACTATTAATCAACATGAGATTAAAAATTTGAAAAATAAATTGATAGTTAAGCTCAACTTTGAGCAATTGTGCTTTTAATCATAAGAGATTGGAGTCCATGTTTTCAAAGAAACAAACTCCACATATTCATGCACATCATCCACATCATGCATATGCACATTTTGCACGCCACGATCACACTCATACACATATGCATCATAGAGTGTACAAATGTACACATTGTGGCCGCAAAGGCCATTTAGCAAAGTTTTGTTTTGATAAGTTACATCATATTAATTTTGCTAATAACAAAAATGTTTGGGTTCCTTACAAGACTAATCCTCAAGGACTCAAAAGAAAATGGGTACCAAAATCCCTACCTTGTGTTTTTGATATAGGTGAGGGCTCTCACATGACGTGAGAGGATTGGTGCCTTGGTGGTGGATGCATGGACTTGATGAACATATTTTTGATGCACCGCTATCAAGGAGGTTTGGTGGGACAACCACCATGTTTTGGAGACTTAGAACATAGTTTTTTGGTTTGGTAACTATCTCTAAACTCCTACTTTAGTTTACATGCTTGTTCATATATGATATTTTTAGCATGTTCATTTGTCTTGTGCTTCATGTGATAAATACTAGTTTAAATGTAGTTTTTATGAAAACTTGGATGTATACTTGTACAAGTAGTGAGCAACAAATTGATTCATATATGTTTACACTTCATTGTTCATTTGTACTCACTATATGCACATGTATGGCCTAGTTTTGATGATTCTCTCATTTACACTTATTTTGCCTATTTTCATGTTTTACTTCATGTATATGTATCTTGTATCCAAATCTAATAAATATACATGTATACCTATGAGTCATTTGCCTTCATGCAATTTACATTATGGACTCTTTTTATGTTTGGGATATGTATGCATATTGTTAGGATTGAATAAAAACATACATATACCTAGAAGTTTGTTTTTAAGATGAAAAATGAATTTTTATGATTTTCATCTTTATATGAAAAATAAATTTTCATGATTTGTTTAATAAAATGATATTCATGTTTTTGAGCTTTATTAATTATCTTCATGGAAAATGCTAATTACATATTTTTTGTGCACTCACACCTTATTTATTTATTCATGACTATGCTTCATGATCATTTTGAGTTTTATGGACTTTGAGTGTCGAATTTTGTGTATTTGGTATGTTTCATGATATACATATGATTTGGTTTCATGTTTTTGAAGGATCTTTAACTAGCTTTCAAAAATTATCTTTAACTAGTTATTATTCTTCACTTGGTAGTGTTTTCACTATAAAATATTTTCAAACTCTATTTGTGAAAACCCCTTCCAACACCATCATGGGAGGATGGATGGGCGAGTATGTCTTGTAAGCTTAATTGAAAAAAAATCTTTTATCTTAAGCATATAATGGGTGGAAGGTTATGAGTTATATACTTGATCTCAATTGGTATTTTCATTTTGTATATACTCATGTTTTGTTTTCTATATATGTATGCTTCATAATTTCCATAATATCAATTCTTAATGGTATTTTTATTTTCATATATATATATATATATATATATATATATATATATATATATATATATATATATATATATATATATATATATGATTTATTTGTGCAATAATCTTCAATTGGTATCTATTGATTGCAATTGGTATCAAAATAATTTACAATAATTTTCAATTGGTATCAATATGATTCTATTTTGATTAAAATTCAAAAATTGTAATGTTTTATTTACAATTGGTATCTTAAAAATTTGATTGATTTACAAGTGGTACTTTTAAAATTTTGTTGTTTATATGATATCTTAAAATTTGATTACAAGATATCTCAAAATTTGTTTTATTGAGAAAAATTCAAAATTTTGTTTTAATATGACATTTTGAAAATTCAAAATGTTTTGTTTTGTATTGCCTATATGCAAGGGGAGCTTAACATCTCTTC
Source organism: Agave tequilana (assembly GCA_038442645.1). Classification (NCBI taxonomy): domain Eukaryota; kingdom Viridiplantae; phylum Streptophyta; class Magnoliopsida; order Asparagales; family Asparagaceae; genus Agave; species Agave tequilana. The sequence continues at coordinate 36,956 of JAVJIF010007878.1, read as the reverse complement.
TACATATAGATTCATGTTGAGTGTATCTTATATTGAGGAGCTTGACAACTCTTCTCTATGTGGTACACGTGTGTAGGGGGAGCTTCACATCTCCTCTTATGCATTGCATATTATGTGTTATGTGAATTAGGGCTTGTCATCCCTCTTTCATGTAATGCAGATATGTAGGAAAGCTAACTTTGCGTCTTCCTCTTCATGAATGTATATCACATATATCCTTTATTGATTTGTTTAATGTCACCCCTTTTATTGATTTTTGCTTTTGACAAAAAGGGGGAGAACATTTTGTTTTTACTTTAACCCCTTTGTTGATGATTGACAAAAAGGGGGAGAAGTATTTGAGAAGTTTTAGTATATATGCATGTTTTCCTTACTTTATTCATAAAAGGGGAGAAGGATTTATGTTTATGCATATATGTTTTGTATTGCAAATAGGAGAAAAAGAATTTGATGAGTTTTATGCTTGTTTATGCATGTTTATCTCCTTGTATTTGCATACATGTTTATGTGCTTCATTGCCATATGTTATTGTTATTATTATGTAGGAGTTAAGAGGGAGCTTCTTTGAAGCTTTACTTTAATTCATGCATATATAACTTCATGAGTTTTGTCATCATCAAAAAGGGGGAGATTGTTAGCCCAAAGGCCTATCAGGCTATCACTCTAGTTTTAATGATGATCAACTCATGTAGTTATAGTACTAATGATCTTGTGTTTATTTAGTTTCAGATTTGTGATCAAGATCTTTGTATGTGTGTAGCTTCAACAAAGGATTTAAAGTCAAATTTTGGAGCTAGCACGGTTTGATTCAAGAGTTTGTGCATCAAGACCACATCAAGTACTCAAGAGGAGTCTAGCTCTATGGATCATGTTTGGACCAAGTCAAGAAGATGTGAAGACTTCAAGTGAAGACCTTCAAGATCAAGACTTGTGTCTAGGTTTGTTTTTATAAGATTTTGTTTTTAGATAAAATGTAAAGGATAGAATAGTTGGTGGATTGCTCAAGTATATCTTACACACACACACTCTTGATTAGATAAGTCTTCATAAAAGAATTTATATTTTGGAAAAATACAAAAGAGTTTTCTTTTAGAAAAATATCGGTTTGGCTTTTGGAATTCAAGTATATATTTTAACCAAAACCAAATTTAGTGCTTAATGTCAAAAACATAGATATTTCACCATATATGTGTAGAGGATCATATTCATACACCATGCTTTAAAAATGTTTAAAATATCTTGTTTTTGTATTTGGAGAAGTTTTGGAAAAAACCAATTTTGGAAAAATACAGTTTTCGTTTTTAGCCAAAATTTTCAAGTTACAAAAATAGTTCAAATTGTTTGTAACATGTTTTGATTTTGTTCAAGCATGTTTGATTATCAAAGTATAATATTAAAACTATTTTTGTAGATTTTTCATGATTTTATGGGATTTTATTTGAGCCAAAATGACCAAGTTTTTAATCCCAAAACTGTCCTGACCTGGCTTCTGTCGGTCGACCGGACCGGTCGACCGAGCTTGAAGTCGGTCGACCGGGCCGGTCGACCGACGTGCACAGAACGTGCACGCCAGGATTGCTGGAGGGCCGGTCGACCGACGTGCACAGAACGTGCACGCCAGGATTGCTGGAGGGCCAGTCGACCGACCCGGTCGACCGCTGAGAGCTTCTGCTCTCTGGAAAGCCCCGGTCGACCGGGCCGGTCGACCGGCAGAGAGCTCTGCTCTCTGTTCCAGTGCCACGGTCGACCGGCCGGTCGACCGCTAGCTCAACGATCAGAATTCTGACGTTGGCCGGTCGACCGGGCGGTCGACCGACAGGCCAACCTGGCTCCCAACGGCTAGTTTTTTCTATCTCTATAAATTGGGACTTTTGGGGGCTGTTTTCTACAGATTTTAAGTGAATTTTTACACCAGTTTTACTTACTCTTTCAAGAGGTTTTCTCCACTTATATTAGCGCCAAATATTTCCAATCAAAAGGGGAGTTTATCAAGAGTGTTTTAGAAGTGTATAGGTTCAGGTTGGGTATATTCAGATCGGGTTCTGGTCGGGTCTTTTCGGGTTGGATCCGTGCCTTGCACAGACTCGTTAGTTACAGTCTGTGCAGGCGGGGTCGAGTCTGTGTACGACCCGCTGGCAGGCCTGTGATCTGGTGAAGGATTTTGCCTCGGCCCCGGCCATGATGGCTGGGGAATCCTCTCGGCCACACCCATGCTGGACGACAGTCGGCCAGACTGTTGCTGACTGAGAGTAGGTCTCTCTTCTTCTTCTTCTTCTTCTTTAGAAGAAATTTCTAATTTTGAAAAAATAACAATAATTATGTGATAGATCTGAAGTGTATGAGACTATTTTTATTAGGTTTTTTGGGTGTAAGGCAATGTGTGGTCTGACACTAGGTTTTTTTTTTGCAACCCCCCCCCCCCCCCCCCCCACACACACCACACACACAACACACAAAACCACCACCACCACAAAAAACAGTGTGTGGGCATGAACTCTGATTTGAGCTGAAGGAGAAAATGAGGGGGGAGAGAGAGAGAGAAAGAAGCGTGAGGCGTTTGAGCTTTGGGGGTTAGATCATCATCATCATCATTTATAAATTGATTTTATTGTTATTATTATTAATTATTATTATTATTATTATTATTATTATTATTATTATTATTATTATTGTTGTTGTCATTTGATATTATTGAATAGAGATATTACAACATACCTCAGATTCAACGAGCATTTCTCCTCGTGTATTTTCGCTTCGATTCAAAAACGTTCAATCACTATGAACTAAAAGTGGGTTATTTTGATTTGATAGAAAAGTATAGTCAATTATCACATAGCTAAAATTAAAATCCACTTTGAGATCACTTATAGTTTCATTTATAATATGACACACCATCAGTCGTAGGAGTTCCCACTGAAAGACTGAAAAAAATAAAGTGTTAGCCGAGATGTAGAGTAGAGTTTAACAAAGTAGAATTATTCAAAAGTTCAAAGAACATCAGTTATCCTTAAATGTCATTTTCAACCTATACTTTTGATGATTTTCATTCAGGCCCAAGGTCTTAACTTTAAAGTTTTAAGAGACATCATTTCACATTATCTCTGTAGCCATCTCATTAGAAAACCCCCAACTAGAAGCAAGAGCAGAGGCAGGAAGCCATCATTTAATAATCCAAAAATGAGAGAGAAAGTAAGAAAATAGAGAGAATATATATTTACTTTTTCTGTTTGGCAACCTGACAATGAGCAAAAAATAGACCAGCACTGTTCAATCTACATAAAACTCTTGTAAGTGAGAAGCCATTTTAGAAAGTGAGAGAGCCTTTTTTTTTTTAACTATTTTAAATTTTATACCATCTTTTTAATTTTTGAGCGATAAAACCCTTATGTTTCTTTGTTTGCCACAATAACGCCATCTCTGTTGTAATAAATGTATCTGCCCACCTACCAGCATAGTAAAATTTATTGTGCGATGATGCAAGCGATGATGCAAGCCTGCATAGTGATTGCATAGTACCCCAAAATTTTTTCTATAAATAGCCCCTTCCTGATTCATTTCAATGTACATTTCAGAAATCAATAAGAATTCCTACTTCTACCGTGTCTCTAGAATTCTTTGTTTCGGTGTTATAATTCTCGGAGTTTTATAACACGTTATCAGCACGAGTGCTCTAGTTCTTTCCTCAGCCTCTACCCCCGTCAGCTCAGGGAAAAAGTTCTATCACAAGCCCCTACCTCCTTTAGCTTAAGGTAAAAGTCTTGTCACGAGCCTCTACTTCCATTGCTTAAGGGAAAAGTCCTATCACAAGTCTCAGCCTCTACCTCTGCTATCTCATGGTAAAAATGACAAGTTATTCTACTTATAATACTCGTATAACATCACTACTATATTAAATGAGGCTCTGCCACCTATTTATAGTAGTGTGATGTGATTACAAAAGACTAAATTATTATACTAATTATGTTCATATAACATCACTATTATATTTGAAAGGAGGCCCTGCCACCTATTTATAGTAAAGTGATGTGATTATGACAAGCTAATAATATTTATTTTTATTATCTTTACTAACCTCTTATTTGATGCTTGCGTGGAATAAATCTCAAGCTACCAATATTGTATATTTTATTATTCTGCTATTATATCTGTATAAACACCCACTGAAAGGTTTACCGAGTAGCGTGGTGTGCCAATATTTATTTCAATACTTATTGCTTTACTGCAAAACACCCATCAAGTAGAGTGGGGTGCCTATATTATAGCTCATAAATATATGCAGTACAATGCATTTATTTTATTATTTTCTTAATTATAACATTTAATTGTATAAAATCCAAATTGCTCTCTCTCTCCCCTCCAATGGCTATAAACTGCTATAAAACGGCTAGTTTTCACTCTATAAATGGTGAATTCTAAACCACATAACTCACTTCTCAATCTCTCTTCATTCTCAAATTTTTTTCATCATCTCTACAAGCTTTGTATTCGAGATTTTCGCAAGATGCTTAGTCTATTTTTGAAGTTTATTATTGCCGACATCATCATCAATACTTCTATCCTTTTTCTTGTACATATGTATCCAAGTGATTTTTACCTGGCCCTTTTAATTTTAATGTTCACCTTCCCTCTTTTGTTTATAGCTATTATGATTGAAATGTAAGTTTTACGATTCTAATTATTTTTATATTTTGTTATAGTTATCACCATGTCAAACTTTGCAAAGCTTGAATTCATTTCGCTTGATATCACGGGAAGGAATTATATGTCTTGGGTTATTGACATAGAAATGCATCTCGAGTCAATGGGTCTCATTGAAACTATTAAAGAAATAAACTCTACATTGTCGCAAGATAAGGCAAATGCGACGATCTTTATCCGCAGACACATTGATGAATGTTTAAAATGTGAATATCTGACAGTAAGAGACCCAAGTGTCTTGTGAAAAAATCTTAAAGAAAGATTTGATCATCAAAAGGAAGTTGTGCTCCCTGCCACGCATGATGAATGGAATACTTTGCGCTTTCAAGACTTCAAGAAAATCAGCGATTATAACTCTGCAATGTTTACAATAGTATCCCAATTGAAATTCTGTGGGGTGGATATCACAGATGAAAAAATATTGGAGAAAACTTACTCCACATTTCATGCATCTAATATAACACTGCAACAACAATATAGATTGCGTGGTTTTAAGAAATATTCTGAACTAATTTCATCTCTTCTTGTGGCAGAAAAGAATAATGAACTTTTGATCAAAAATCATCAGTCTCGTCCCACTGGTTCAGCAGCATTTCCAGAAGCAAATGTTGCATTTTCTAAAAATTATGGACGAGGATATAATCATGGTCGTGGACGTGATCGTGGTCGTGGACGTGACCGTAGACGCCGTCGAAGTGATTTTTACAACCCTTCACAAAGTAACGCAATCCACAAGAAGCATCATGTAGAAAGACATGATAAAGAAAAGATGTTCGTGAAAGTTCTCTTCGGAATTCTGAAGATTCCTGTTATAAATGTGGCTCCAAAGGGTACTGGTCTCAAGTGTGCGGAACACCGGAGCACTTTTGTAAGTTTACAAGGCATCCTTGAAAAGAAAAGAAAAGGAGGTGAATTTCACTGAACATGATGATCCTATGGATGATTCAACTCATCTTGATGCTTCAGATTTTACTGATGATTTTACTGATCTTTTAACCTATCATAATTCTATGGATACTGGTGATAATTAAATATATGATTGTATTACTATGTTTTGTTATATGTATTGTCAAATTTATCTTTAAATGTAATATTTCATTTATAATAATATGTTTAAAATTTTATTCTCATCAAATGATTTATTTTGCATGAAACTTGATATGGATTATTCTAATGATGAAGTCAAAACCGAAACTAGAGATATTTGCATACCGGATAATGGTACAACACACTATTCTCAAAAATAAAAGGTACTTCTCCGATTTAAAACCAACAAAGGCAATTATCAATACAACCGGATAGTGGTACAACACAAACTATTCTCAAAAATAAAAGGTACTTCTCCGATTTAAAACCAACAAAGACAATTATCAATATAATATCAGGTCTTGTAGACTTAATTGAAGGAACTGGTAAAGTCAACTTTATATTGCCAAATGGAACAAAGTTTTTCATAAAAGACGCTTTCTTTTCACCAAAATTCAAAGAAATTTGTTGAGTTTTAATGATATATATCTTCATGAATATGATACTCAGACTGCAACTGAAGAAAATATGAAGTATATGTATCTTACTACTTATGTATCAGGAAAGAAGTACATATTAGAAAAACTACCAAAGCTTTCCTCGGGATTGCATTACAAATATATAAATGTGATAGAATCGCATATGGTAGTTAAAGAAGATACAAAGATATTAACTTTGTGGCATGACCGTTTAGGTCATCCTGGTCCAATTATAATGCGAAGAATTATTGAGAATTTACATGAACATACATTAAAGGCCCAGAAGATCCTTCAAGCTAGTAAAATTTCATGTGAGGTTTGTTCTCTAGGAAAATTAATCATGAGACTATCACCAGTTAAAATAAAAACAGAATCACCTATATTTCTTGAATGTATTTAAGGTGATATATGTGGGCCTATACACCCATTGTGTGGAAGTATAGATAGATGCCTCTAGTAGATGGTCACACATTTGTTTATTATCAACTGCAATGTGACATTTGCGAGATTTCTTGCTCAGATAATTAGATTACGAGCACAATTTTCTGATTATACAATCAAGAAAATTAGACTTGATAATACTGGTGAGTTTACGTCTCAGGCTTTTAATGATTATTGTATGTCAATTGGGATAACTGTTGAGCATCCTGTTGCCTATGTACATACACAAAATGATTTGGCTGAATCACTGATTAAGCGACTCCAGCTTATTGCTAGACCATTACTAATGAGAACAAAACTTCCTATTTCTATATGGGGTCATGCAATTTACATGTTGCAGCATTAATTCGCATCAGACCAAGTGCATATCATGAGTACTCCCCTCTACAATTAGCATTTGGTCAAGAATTCTCATCTTAGAATTTTTAGTTGTGCGGTATATGTACTGATTGCTCCACCACAACGTACAAAGATGGGTTCTCAAAGAAGACTGGGAATATATGTCGACTATGAATTCCTTTTATTATAAGATATCTTGAGCCTAAAACCGGTGATGTTTTTACGGCTCGGTTTGCTGATTGCCATTTCAATGAGGCAATTTTTTCAACATTAGGGAAGAAAAATAGCTGAAGAAGGAGATTACATGGAGTAAACCATCCTTATTGCATCTTGATCCTTATTGCATCTTGATCCTTATTATAAGATATCTTGAGCCTAAAACTGGTGATGTTTTACGGCTCGGTTTGCTGATTGCCATTTCAATGAGGCAATTTTTTCAACATTAGGGGAGAAAAGAAACAGCTGAAGAAGGAGATTACATGGAGTGAACCATCCTTATTGCATCTTGATCCTTACACAAAACAATGTGAGTCAAAAGTGCAAAAGATTATGCATTTATAAGAAATAGCAAATCGATTACCAGATGCGTTTATTGATACGAAAAGAGTAACTAAATCATACATTCCAGCTGTAAATGCTCATGCTCGGATTGAAATCCCAAAAGGACAATCTGAAAATGAAGTCACTAGTGAGTCTAAGACATGCCTGAAGCGTAGTAGACTAATTGGTTCCAAAGATAAAAATCCTCGAAAAAAAAAGAGCAGATAAGCATGATGACCCCAATGTGAAAGAATGTGTTCCGGAAGAAACACAAAATAAGACAAATCAAGAGATAAAAAATCCTGAAGGTATAGAAAATCATGAGATCTCTATTGATTATGTCAATACAGGAGGATTATGAAATCGAAATAAGATGAAAAATATGGATGAAATATTTTCTTATTTCGTGGCATGTGATATTGTTAACAGAAGTGAGGATCCTGAACCAAGATCCGTCACTGAATGTCAAAATAGACATGATTGGTCAAAATAGAAAGACGCTATACAGGCTGAATTGAATTCTCTTAATAAGCGTAAAATATTTAGTCCTATTATCATCACGCCTGAAGCCGTGAGACCAGTATGATACAAATGGGTTTTTATACGAAAATGTAACGAGAAAAACGAGATTGTGAGGTATAAAGCTCGACTTGTTGCTCAAGATTTTTCATAAAGACCTGGAATTGATTATGAATAAACGTATTCTCCAGTAATTGATGCAATTACGTTTAGATATTTAATCAGCCTAGCAGTTTTTAAAAATTTAGAAATGCGTCTTATGGATGTTGTTACAGCTTATTTATATGGGTCACTTGATAGCGATATTTATATGAAAATCCCTGAAGGATTTAAGATGCATGAAAGATTAAGTTCAAAACCCAAAGAATTATATTCGATTAAATTACAAAGATTGTTATATGGGTTAAAACAATCAGGGCGCATATGATATAATCGCTAAAGCGAGTATTTATTAAAAGAAGGATATGTGAATAATCCTATATACCCATGTGTTTTTTAAAGAAAACAACATCTGGATTCATTATCATTGCTGTATATGTTGATATTTTAACATCATTGGGACTCGTAAAGAAGTCCGAGAAATAATGATGTATTTGAAGAATGAATTTGAAATGAAAAACCTTGGGAAAATCAAATATTGTATTGGTTTACAGATTGAGCACTTTCAAAGTGGAATACTTTTGTATCAATCAAATTATACTGAAAAGGTATTGAAATACTTTAACATGGATAAAGTAAATCCTTTAAGCACTCCAATGGTTGTTAGATCATTGAATGTGGAAAAGGATCCATTTCGCCCTCGTGAAAATGATGAAGAGGTTCTTGGTTCTGAAGTACCATACCTAAGTGCAATTAGAGCTCTTATGTATTTGGCTAATTGTACCCGACCAGATATAGCATTTGCTACTAATTTATTAGCAAGATTTAGCTCATCTCCTACACGGAGATATTAGAATAGTATTAAACATAAATTTCGTTATCTTCGAGGAACAACTAATTTTGGTTTGTTTTATTCCAGAGGATCAAAACAAGAAATGATTGGTTATGCAGATGCATGTTACTTGTCAGATCCACATAAAGCCAGGTCTCAAATAGGATATGTGTTCACATGTAAAGGTATAGCGATCTTTTGGCGTTCACAAAAGCAGACACTTATTGTCACTTCTTCTAATCATGCTGATGTCATAGCACTCCATGAAGTAAGTCGAGAATGTGTATGGCTAAGGTCTGTAACTCAACACATCCAAACAACTTGTGGATTACCAGTCAACAGAGATCCAACAGTACTGTTTGAAGACAATGCTGCATGCGTCGCTCAAATGAAGGAAGAATTCATCAAAAGCGATCGAACCAAGCATATACCCCAAAGTTCTTCTCATTCAGTCAAGAGCTTGAAAAGGATAAAGAGATTAATATTCAATATATCCAATCACGTGATAATGCGACAGATCTCTTTGTAAAGGCATTTCCCACTACAACTCTCAGAAAGCTCATTCGAGATATTGGGATGCGTCATATATGAGATTTATGAAGAAGAACTACTCATGCCAACTTGAGGGGGAGCTTACGTGGCCGCACTCTTTTTTCTTTACTATGGTTTTGTCTCACAGGGTTTTCCTGATAAGGTTTTTAACGAGATAGCATAGAACACGTACACAGAGATGGTGTACTCTTTTTCCCTTCGCTATGGTTTTATCCCACTGGGTTTTTCTAGCAAGATTTTTGATGAGACATCATTAATGGTGGGCATCTAAGGTGGAGTGTTGTAATAAATGTATCTGCCCATCTACCAGCATAGTAAAATTTACTATGCATGATGCAAGCGATGATGTAAGCGAGCATAGAGACTGCATAGTACCCCAAAGGTTTTCTATAAATAGGCCCTTCTTGATTCATTTTAATATACACTTCAGAAATCAATAAGAATTCCTACTTCTACTCTGTCTCTAGAATTCTCTGTTTTGGTATTATAATTTTCAGAGTTTTACAATAATCTCAACCTTTTTAGTATTTTTTTCAAGAGCAAATAAATAGGTTTTTGCTTCCCACTTAATGTCTCTTTGCCCTTTTTTTTACTACTTTCTTGACTTTCTCCTTTTCTATTTTATTTCCAATAGTTAAATACGTGAAGGGCAAAAATAAAAGTACTTCAAAAAATGCTATAGGAAATCAAAGTTTTTTTTTGGAAACCATCCGGGTATCTGAGGCCCTTTAGCGCACCCCTACTAATCTCGTGGGTTCTTTGCGTTGCTCGATACCACAGAATAGATAAATCCTGATTTTTATATCAGTGAGGCTAAATGCTTGTTAAGAAATTCGAATTGATGACCTGCTAGGGAGCAAACTCACAATCTAACCAGTCAAGTGCCCTTAAGGACAAAGTAAATCAAAATTGTTTATATATATATATATATATATATATATATATATATATATATATATATATATATATATGCATGGAACTGCGAGCATCTATACATCAAGAAGCCCTTCATTTCTCATTAAATCAAAAGCTAATGTGTAATAATGCTATTTGTACTACTTTTATTATACCACATTATACTACTACCCTATAATTTGTGGATCACACCCTCATGAGTTATATCTCTCACCCTCATTAATTACTAGTGTGACCCACAATTCACATAGTAATAGTATAATGTAGCAAAAAAAAATAGTACAAATAGCATTACTCTTGAGAAAAAGAAACTATCAATTTGAGATTATCCTGCTAATAAAATACAATACTTAATTTTTAATTTTTTTAAACTACAGCCTAGTGTAAGAGAGATTTGAATCCTGTAAAAAGACTTCGCTTAGTGACACTTGCAAATATAATACCTATTATCTAACTGTTGAAATGATGATATACAGCGGATGAAACAACAACGTCAAGTTTAAACAAAATTACATTCCAAGAAAGGAGGACAAATCCCTTAAATTTGAAATTGTTTGTAAATTTATAAAGAAGCGTAACATAATTCCTCTCAATTATACTTAACCCAACAAAAATATGATAAACTGAAAAAGAAAAACAGAGAGAATGACATTTTATGATATTGTCGGTATTACCTGATTTAGACATTGGACTGTATATCAGTATATCCAATTTGTGATGCTGGAACTCACCAGGTACAATCCAAGAGAATACAAATAGAAATAACAAAAAAAAATCAGGAGTACGATAACATCCAAATTATGACAAAGTGAGCTCAAAATTTAAACTCAAAAGTACTGCAAACCTCGTGTATTAATACTCATAATTATGGAAGATAACTAATCAATGTTATTTGTAACATTTGATTTCTTCAATGTAACAAGATATGGTCTTTTGTGCAACTGAGGTTTGCAGTTTTAGTTACAGAGAAACAAATAGCTTCTCTGCAGTTGCATGATGGACAGACCAGATGTAACCCGCCTTAGGGTTATCGACTATTATAAACACAAGAGAAGAAAGATGAATTTACAAGAATAAAATGAAAACCAAAGAACGCCACTATGCTCACATGATTTAGAGTGTCAAGCAAATTTCCTCCCAGCGGATTACACCCACAAAATCCATAAAAAGGAAATATTTGAAATACTTTTGAAAAGACTAAGTAATCTATAAGTTTTTAGGATCCTCATTTTTATTCATTCTTAGACTTAGTCTTTATAAAGTAAATTGTTATCCATTTTAGGTAAGGGTCAAAATTGAACTTCTAATATAGTCTTTTTCGTTACCAAAAATCATATGCATCATTGTGACTCTTTACTAGGAATTCCTTAACTTGGACTCTCATGCCTCTTTATTGTTATGTTTTTTTTCCTTTTTTTTTTTATATGTATAACTCATCTAATTTTCTTTCGTGTAAGCATGAAGGCTTCTTGAGGCCCTCATACCTAACTAATTGACTATTAGGTGTGTTAGTACATATATAAGTAATTTTTCTTAGTTTTCTTAGGCTTTCTAATCCACCCATGTAGCGAACTTAAAGTCGATGACTCCCAAACCGGTTGGCTTTAGGGCACCAGGTGAGAAAACACCCCGCGGACTCAAATTCGAGTGAACTAGGCCCCAAAACTAAGGACTTTATTTTATTTACTCACCTTTAGGCATGAATACTTATGCTTCTTGAGGCACATGTATCAGCTTAATTAGTGATTTTCTTTTTTCTTTTTTCTTTTTTTTATATATATGAGGCTAGGGGTGGCAATTGGGTCGGGTCGGGTCGACCCGACCCAATTACTGCTTGACCCATATAATAATCGGGTCGGGTCGACCCGACCCGTTTATTATATGGGTCAAAAATTCAGACCCAGACCCGACCCAGACTTAATCGGGTCGACCCGACCCGACCCATTTGACCCGATTATTAAGCCTTAAATACAATTTCTTTACGCTATTTTACTAAATTGTTTGGTGATATGGTTGGTCATCACTCTAAACTCATACACTAGAGGTCACATGTTCGAAATTGGGCTCACGCATATTTTTTGACAATTTAATTTAGGTCAAGGGGAGGAGGCGGTGGCGGCGGTGGAGGAGATCGAAGGGGAGGAGGCCGAGGAGGAGAGAGAATAATTGGGTCTGGCGGGTTCGGGTCGACCCGACCCATTTAATAATCGGGTCAGATGGGTCGACCCGATTACGACCCAAACCCAATTAACCCAAACCCATACCCGCTAACTCTGGGTCGGGTCGGGTCGGGTCTGGCGGGTCGCGACCCGTCTGCCACCCCTATATGAGGCACAAAGGTCTTCGTCTTAGAATCCTAGATATGCATTAGGTATGCAAATTTCATTAAGGTAAAAATCAAGACTAATTAATTATTCAATTTCTCCTCCTATACCTAACATTTAAACAATTTATTTATTTTGACCAAGTTTTTAGAAATCCTAATCATGATTTTCCTAATCCTTAAAACTAACTTAGATTTCTTTCAAAAGATAAGTCAAAATATTGTCATTTTTATAATAATAATTATTATTATTATTATTTTTTAAAATTATTAGCAAAATTTTGTTAGTTTCTAACTATGTTAGTATGTTAGTAAAGCCTACCCCCACACTTATCTCATGCATTGTCCTCAATGTATGAATGTATGCATGTATGCATGAAAAAGAACAAGGGAAGGCAGAAGTTACCTCAAGGTGGTGGTTCCGGTGGTGGTCTAATTGGTCCACGGAATGCGGCCCAATCTATTTTTCGTGGAATTCGTAGGAACCCACCAGAAATCTTTCTTATATAACCCACTAAAATGATGTCTATATGAACATTTTTTAAAAATTCCACCCCATCAAATTTTCAAATTTCATAATAAATTTCAGAGTCAATTGTGTCAACCTCCTTGTCCCAAAATGGAGTATGAAAAGATGGAATGATTGACTTGGACGTCATAGGTACGGGAACGAATACCGACTCAGGAAAGAAACTTAAATCAAGTAGGGGTTCAGGAGTCGGGCTAGGTTGAGGAAGTGGGTCCAAATCAATAAGTTGAAGCTCAAGTCCACAATATTCTTCCCATAATAGAATGTGACTCAATATTGGTGATTCAAGTTCAGGAATGATAGGTGTGGGAATCAAGACTGACTCTAAAAGATTACCTAAGTCGGGTAACAAAACAGGAGTCAATAATGATTCGGGAATTTGAACTTGATCACAGATTTGAGAATCTAGGTCACATATCTCATTCGGTTCAATTTCATAAAAATGAGAACTTGCCAATTTATCCATGGGACTTTCAAAATTGCAAAATTGGTCAAGTTCAATATGATCATCAAAAATGGGTGATTCAATTTCATGATGAATTGGAACATGATCCAATGTTGACTCGGAAAAAGTGAAATCAGGTGGAGACACCGGAGTCATTATTGAATCAGTAAATAAAATTGAATCACCGGGTGGAAGATCATGATCATATTCATGCTCAAGTTCTATTTCAGGAAAGGAAAAACTTGCCAAGTTATCAAAATTTGAAGTTTCGGCAAGTTCACATGATGTCACTGAATTAGAATCTTGTTGTCCAAAGCAACTTGGTTCGTCGGCTCTAAGAGAGTGGTCAGCGATATCAGAAATGGCCGAACGGTGAGAACGTAAAGATTGAACCATCATATCTATATCATGATCACGGGCTAATCTAGCCTGAGTCATGGCTGCAAGCATCCTTTCATAGTTGATAGGTGCATCATGTTGTGATTGGACTTGAAAGGATGAAGTGTAATCGTGATGAAGTTGTGAGTCGGTGGACTCACGCATAATCATGTCTGCGATTGATGGTAATTGTTGCTTGGACTCATGCATACTCATCATTTCCTGGATAGATGGTAGTCTATTCTGACTGGGTGGATCTGAGTATGAATCTTGGGAATATTGTGGACAAGGTGGAGACGGAGGACAAGTCGGTTGAAAATTGGACTCGGGGGAATCGAAACCCCATGAACTCTGTGAAGAGTTGAAATTGTTATGGAAATTATGGTCATAAGATGGGGGGTATGGGTTATATTCATTCGGATAAGACCATTCCGGCACACTAGGTTGATCAAAGTTGTGATATGCCGGGTTGGTAATATCCGAAAAATAGTTAGGTGTGTAATATGGATTAAAATTGGAAAAATTATTATTATATGCCATATCACACCAACACAAACAAAGAAAAAGAAAACAAACAAATAAACAAAATAAAAAAGAAAAAAATTCTAACCTAAGTTAGGGTAGACCTATGACCTAGATGACTCCTAACTGGTTAGATTGTCCACTGGAGGTAGGGTGCAGACTTTGACCACAAGTTAATCAGCCAGGTCAGGGCAAGAGTGGTGGGAGGTTTTCCGTCAAAGACGTTCCTTAATTAAATAACCACCAATCTTCAGGCTTTCGGCCCTCAATCCCCTTCCTAGATACTGATTTGGCAGGAGTCAATTTTCAACACCGTTCCCCTTTAGGATAATCTCCTAATTGAGTCCGAGATGTCCCTAGGGCCAACGTCTACTAATTTTAAGTTAGGCTTGGGTTAGTGAGTGCTTGGGATATGATTTTTGGGTTAAGGAAGGGTGATGAAATCCCCACCTTATCTTGTTAATGGGTTATGCCCTTAAAATAAATTTGTGCAAGTGTACAAAATATGTAAATAAGATTCACTCAAAGCATCAACCAAGAGATGAGTCCTATTCTATATGCAATGCGTACGTACCTTACTCCAGCACTCTTCAACAGTAAAATAAAGTAATTGAAAAGACACGTGCCTAATATGCAAACGTCTAATCAATTTTTATCATTAACCACAAATATTTTACTGTTGAATTAATTAGCAGTAAGCAGGGTTATCACAGAACAAATTTTAACAGAGAAGTACACAGATATTGCCAGTTTCAGAAACCTGCAAAAATTTCAGTCAGTAGTCCTCTGCTACTGCCGCGGATCCGCGGCTATTGCCGCGTTTGCGCGGCAAAGTAGCAGGCTCTGCTGCTCTGCCTTCGAGGGCAGAGGCACAGAGTTGCTATATGTCCACTTCTGCTGTTGTTTTTCTATTCTCCAAACCTGCAAACAGAAAAGAATAAAAGAATTAGTTAATAATTTTATTTTATTATTTTAGAGAATAACTTACCGTCCCTCCCCGGCAACGGCGCCAATGTTTTGATTTAGTTTTTCCCTGTGCAACAAAATAAATAATATTAGATTTAGAACAAGTTGTGCAAGGTGCTCAATTCGAATCCGCGGTAGCAATGGCTATGCGGGTCGTGATCCTCAGGGAGGGACTAGCGATGGAAGCGTTTAAGTAAGATTCTCTAAAAATTATTTTCTTTTATTATTTACAAAGGTATATGATATTTACAATGAGAAGGTGAAAAGTAAATTTGAGAGAGATGGAGATCTAAACTAGAATTAGAAAGAAAGAAACTACACATACATACCTCTTCAGTCTGCTTACCTTTGAACCGTTGCGACGATTTACCTTTTCTTAGAAGGCGTACAAGTATGACGTATAGGATCGTCCGCCTTCTTGATCTACACTATGAAAATAAAAGACAAACTATGAAGACTTGTTCATCGCCATAGGCCATCAAGGGCTCTTCTTCGGCTAGGCAGTCTCGAAGCAATTGGTTCTCATGGTGAGCAAGACATTAGAGAAACAACAATAGAAGAAAACAAAACTGAGATACACAAGAATCAACAAGAATAAAAGAACATAACATAATAAAAAAGAACGAACCTCGATTCGATTTATTTAACAATGGCGGAAAAGCAAAACTTACACCGATTGTCATCCTCAGTACAAGTAGATCTCCTTCCTCCATGAGAACATCATCTCCTCTCAGTTTACAAAAAAGAAAAATAGAAATTACAAAAGAGAAAAGAAAATCTAAACTAGAAGAAGAAAGCCTAAAACCCTAGATTTGGCCCTCTGGCTCTGCCTCTGGACGCTCTTCTCGGTTGCACTGCAGGGGGTATTTATAGATGCAGAAGGAGGTAGAGTCCCAACACAACTCTCCCACGAAAACGGGTATCCAGATATGACTGGATTGCCGCGGAAACGCGGCTTGGGCCGCGTTTTCGCGGCCTGGTGGTGGCGGCTGGCCACGCGCTTTGGCGCGTGGCTTCTCCTGGTCCGTCCATCTGGTCGTTTCCTTCTGGAAGATGCATCCTGCCTCTTAATCTTTGGATTTGGATATAACTTGGGAATCAAGTTACCTAGATCCCAAATCTTTTATCCACGAATTTGTGATCTTAAATTCTCCTTCTTTAGCTTTTATCTTCATCTGCAAGTTTTTAGGGTTGAATAGAAGTCTATCCTTCCCTCTTCTTTGTATTTGCAACTTTTGCCCTTAGTATTTGCAATTTTGGCAATTGATATTTGCAACTTTTACATTGGGCTTGAATATGGGCTTTTGGGCTTCTTTTTGGGCTTTATTCTTTATTTTTTATTTACTCAAGGCGTGCACACAATAAATAATAAAATATTAGTAAATGTGCAGAATTATATGAAAAAATATGAAAATGTGATGGTAAATATGATGATAAAAATGCACTTTTCACTACCAATCAGCAACCAGGGTCCTTGTACTTGACTGGGATCTGGTTGGACAATAGCTCACTAATGTTAGTGGCTAGAAAAACCTTCTTAGGCACATTTGTCTTTCTTTTCTTGGTGCACATGTCCTTAAGGAATTTTGCATAACTAGGGACCTGTTGGATTGCATCAAGAAGTGGGATGTTGAGCCTAACTTGATTGAACACCTCTAGTAGTTTCTTCATATGTGCATTGTTGTTGCTTCTAAGCCTATTTGGAAATGGGGCTATAGGCTGGTGCACCTGTCCTGCTGATTTCTCAACTTCAGTTTCATTGGAGCTTTGTGGAGATGGAGTGGAATTAGATGGAATGGACAACTGGGATGGGCCCGGTGGCATGGATACATGATTATCAACTTGTTTCCCCGATCTAAGTGTATGAACCAAGTTACAGTGATTTTGGTCTTGAGCCTTATTGGCTTGCCTAGGATTCCTAAGGTTTGGCAATGGTTGACTTGGTAGAGTTCCCCTTTGTCTTTCTTGCTGATTCAGTTGGACCTCTATCCTAGTCAAGACTTGAGCCAGCGTGTCATGGCTTTTAACTAGAGTGTCCACCTTTCTTTCCAAATTTGAGAGTCTTGTCTCCATTTGCGAATTTTGGAAAGATGGTGGAGGATTTTGACTAGGGAAATTTTGTTGATAGGGCGGATTTTGGAAATTATTGGAGAATTTGGGCCTAGTTTGATCATTGTTGCTTGGGCCCCATGAAAAATTGGGATGATTTCTCCAACCGAGATTGTAGGTGGGCGAATATGGATTGTTGGCGGGCCTTGTGAAGGCCGCACTCATATGTTCGGGCAAGCTTTGATGCGCGATAAAGACGGGACATTCCTCGAACACATGGTTCAAATCTTGACAATAAGTACAACCCGCCGAAGATGTTGGGCTGACTTGGTTCACAGAGACTGGTTCTTTAGTTTCAAGAGCCTCTAGTCTTCGCATTACAGCAGCTAACTTAGCATCGGTTGCTATGTTGGCCTCAATGGAATGGATACCTCCTTTAGAAGAAGTAGGGTCATTAGTCCTAAATTTTTCTGGAGTAGGTTCCCATTGGATGGTATTATCAGCTAATTCTTCATATAATAACCATCCTTCATTTTCGTTCTTTTGCAGAAATCCTCCTTGGCACATGGATTCTAACAGCGTTTTAGTTTGATATTCTAATCCATCATATAGAACTTGGCAAAGTCGCCATTTCTCTATCCCATGGTGAGGGCATTGGGCAAGGAGGTCCTTAAAACGTTCGAAATATTTCCAAAAAGGTTCATTGGCTGTTTGCTTAAACTGTAAGATGCTCTTCCTAATCAGTGCAGTCTTGTGGACGGGATAAAATTTCTTTAAGAAGGCCTTAACGAAATTATCCCAAGAAGATATTGAACCGACCTCTAGACTGTAGAGCCATTTCTTTGCTAAATCCTTCAAAGCAAGGGGACAAACCTAAGTTTGATGGCATCTTCTCCTAACTTGGGTATCTTCATCATTAGACATACTTCTTCAAATTCCCTTATGAAGAAGTATGCATCCTCATATTCAAGTCCATGAAATTTGTAATGTGGCTTGAGCTCAAATTGGTCAACACCTTCATCAGTAAGCTTGATGCAAGAAGGAAGAGAGGTCCTAATAGGATAGAACCTATCTTGGAGTGACAGTGGTTGTGCCATGTGTGAGTCGGGCTTTTGCTCGGGTGGTGAACTAGTTCTAGTTAGCCTGGATGTAAGTGGGTCTCTCGACCAAGCGGACATGCACAATTAGCAAACAAGTTCACCCAATCAATCAATAAAAAGAAAAACAAACAAAATTCCTATTCTAGGGTAAGCCTTGACCTAGACGACTCCTAACTTTAGACTATCCTTAGGAGGTCTATTGTCGACCTTAACCACAAGTTAATCGGCCAGGCAGGTGGCAAGACCGGTGGGAGGTTTTCCGTCAAAGACGTTCCTTAATTAAATAACCACCGTTCTTCGGGCTTTCGGCCCTCAATCCCCTGCCTAGACACCGATTTGGCGAGAGTTAATTTCGAACAACTTTTCCCCTTCAGCCAATCTCCTAGTGAGTCCGAGTTAACCTAGGGCCAACGTCTAGTCAAATTTTACTTAAGGTTAGGGTTGTGAGTGTGACGGAGATGATTTGTGGGCCAAGGAAGAGTGATGAAATCCCCACCTTATCTTGTTTATGGGTTTTGCCCTTAAGATATTTTTGTGTACGTGTAAAGCAGTAGAAAAGTAATCACTCAAAAAGCAATAAATCAGCCAAGAGTGTTTCCTAATCTAAATGCAATGCAAACGTACCTTGTCGCCAGCACTCTTCAACAGAATTAAAAAAAAATTAAAATAGACACGTGCCTAAGATGCAAGAGTCTAATTTTTTTTTATTATCAACAAATGAGTTACTGTTATTAATTAGCAGTTACAGGATGCTCACAGAGAAAATATATCACAGCAGTAAGCCAAATTTGCAATTTTTAGCAACCTGCAGAAAACTGTATGAGTAGTGAACTACTCAGGCCGCGGAATCGCGGCTTTTGCCGCGGACCCGCGGCTCTGAAGTAGGCTCTGTTGCTCTGCCTTCGAGGGCAGAGGCACAGAGTTGCTATGTGTCCTCGCTGCTGTTTAGTTTTCCTGTTCTCTGAACCTGCAAACAGAAAGAATAAAAGAGTTAGTTTTGAGAAAATCGTGCCGTTCCTTCCCCGGCAACGGCGCCAAAATTTTGATTGAGTTTTTCCTGCACACAAAATATAGAATATTAGATTTAGAAGTAAAGATGTGCAAGGTGCTCAATTCTAATCCGCTGTAGCAATGGCTATACGGGTCGTGATCCTCAGGGAGGGACTAGCGATGGAAGCTTGTTTAGTAAGTTATCTCTTTTTTATTTATTTTGTTATTTACAATGGTATTTACAATAAGAAGTGTGGTATTTACAGTGCGAAGTGTGAAAGAAATTAGAAAGATGTGGAGTTGGTGATCTAAACTAAAATTACAAAGAAAGAAAACTATAACTAAAACACATACCTACCTCTTCTGCCCTGTTTACCTTTGTTCCGTTGCAACGACTTACCTTTCTTTGAAGGCGATCAAGCATGGCGTATAGGATCTGTTCATCACATAGGCCATCAAGGGCACTTCTTTGCTAAGCAGTCTCGAAGCGATCAGATCTCATGGTTTGCAAGACATCAGAGAGAAACAATAAAATAAAATAAGAATAGAAGAACAAAAATAAAACAAGAATAAAATAACAAAAACAAACCTTGAGTTGATTCTATTAACAATGGAAGAAAAGTTTGACTTACACCGATGTCACCTCAGTACAAGCTTGAACTCCTTCCTCCATGAAAGTATCCTCTCCTCTCAGTTACAAAAATTACATAAAAGAAAACTAAAAAAAACCTAAGTTACAATCTACAAGTTAGCCTAAGAAAAATCCTAATTTTTGTTTCTGTCCTCGACTCTGTACTTGAGCTTCTGAGATCTGCCCTTCCTCTGTTGCTATGCAGGGGTATTTATAGGAGAAAATCAGAGGATAAGAAGCGTATGAAGATAAGAGGAGCAAAATATCTCTGAATTTGAATTCTTCTTTTATCTCCAAACTTGTTTTGACTTATCCATAGAAGTTCAAATCTGTCCTGCAACTTGTTATCATATTGATCGCCGAAATTGGCTTATCTGCTGACTGAATTGGAAAGTTTGATCAACATAAGAGTTGTAGGTCTTCAAGTCTTTTTTCTGGAGCATCTTGAATCATCGGATTTGAATATCTGTAGCAAAAGTTATGATCTGAATACTAAAACGTGTACAGTCTGAATCCGAATTTTTTAAAATAATTTTTATCTTTAAACTCTTCTCCTTTTATCTTTAGCCTTATCTTGCAAGCAATTATGGTTTAGTAGAAGTCCATCCCTTTCCTCTTCTTTTAATAAATGCAAATTTTGCACATGGGCTTGCACATGGGCTTTTTGGGCTTCTTTTAAGGCTTTATTCCTTTATTTTTATTACTCAAGGCCTGCACACAATAAATAATAAAATATTAGTAATAGTGCATGATTATATGAATAAATATGAAAATGTGATAGTAAATGTGATGATAAATATGCACTTTTTACTACCTATCACTTGCTTCTTTAATGACCAAGAAAATACCGTATTATCCAGGAAGAAAATATAACCCGTTGTGCTCTTTCGTTCATCAACATCTCTTGCCCAATCACTGTCAGTATAACTAATGAGTTGAAAGTCATCACACCTTATGTAGAGAAGTCCATAGCTTATTGTTCCTTTGATGTCCTTTTTGCAGTCATTAAATGAGTAAATTATGGCTTCTTTATATAACAACTAACCAACCCAACTCCATAAAGAATATCTAGCTTTGTCAAGTAAAATAGCGAAGACTTTCCACCAAGCTTTTGACATAAGTGGCATCAACATTGCTTCCTTCATCATATCTTGATAACTTGATTTCACAATCAACTGGTATAGTAATTGTATTGCTCTCATTCATGTTGAATTTCTTCAAAATGGATTTTGCGTAAGCTTCTTGAGAGATGAAATTTTTTTCTCTTTTTGCTCTACTTCAATACCCAAATAATAGGACATAATCCCTATGTCAGTCATCTCAAACTCTCGAATCATGGAGTCTTTGAACTCTTAGATCATTCTAACATTGTTCTATGTAAATATAAGATCATTAACATACAAGCAAACCAGTAAGAAATCTCTATTTTTTTCCTTCTTTGTATACAGGGCATGTTCATATGGGCATTTGATGAACCTATTAGCTTGAAAATGTCTATTAATCCTACTGTTCCAAGCTCTTTGTGCCTGTTTCAAATCATATAATGCTATTTTCAACTTCAGTACTTTGTGCTCTTGGTCCTTAATTACATAACCTATAGGTTGTTCTACATATACTTTTTCTTCAAGATACCCATTCAGAAATGCGGATTTTACATCCATTTGAAAGATTTTTCAATTATTTTGAGCAGCAATGAAATGATTAATCTGATAGTTTCAAGTCGAGCACCAGGGGAGTATGCCTCATTATAATTGATCCCAGCTTTCATATTGTAACCTTTGACAACCAACCGAGCTTTATAGCGTTCAATAACTCCTTTTCATTTTTCTTTTCTTTGTATACCCACTTGACTCTAATTGCTTCCATGTCTTTCGGTAGTGTGGTAAGTTCCCATATGCTATTCTTCTCGATAGCCATGATTTTTTTCATCCATGGCTTCTTTCTATATTTTATCTTGGACGGCTTCTTCATAGCCTACGGGCTCACAATAGGAAAATAGGCAAAAAAGTGTAAGATAGTTTTCATTCTCCGTTATTCGTACAGTTCAAAGAGTGTTCTTGTCTTCTGGGCCTTGGAGAAGAATTTGGTGGCGGTAATGACGATGCCGGAGAACCACCAAGATTTGAAGATGATGGAGGTGATGGAGTATGTGCTTCAAACTCCTTTGATGCTTGAACTTCTTCTTCAAAGAACATGCATGTACTATTCCATTCTTCTTGTAATTTTCACTCTCATGTTCTTTCTTCATCAAACTCCGCATCTCTACTTACTGTGACTGTTAGGATTATGACGTGAATACGTCGTGAAGGTTGATTAATGTCAGATTTGACAGTTTTCTTTTCTGGATCTGTTTTGAGTCCGAGTTGGATTCAAGTTTTCTTTATTCTGATTGAAGGTGTTTTGAGTCTGAGTTGGATTCAAATTTTCTTTATTCTGATTGAAGGTGTTTTGAGTCTGAGTTGGATTCAAGTTTCTTTTATTCTGATTGAAGGAGTTTGTTTAGGATTAGGAGAGTTCTATGATCTATAAATAACCCCTTAGGGTGGCTTTCAATGTATTCCAAGAGAATCCAATGAATTTGTAATTCCTAAGGGTGTAATTCATCTAGGTGAGGAATTTGTGGAGAAGCTTAGCTACAAGGGTTTGCTGTTCTTGGCGACCATCAAGGGCTTATAATCTTCTCAGCGTGAGGTGTAAGTAATTCTTGTTGTACTGCCCCATAGTTTTAATAAAGTTTCTCCCTCTTCTCCCGTGGACGTACACACAACCTGTTTAATCGAGGGAACCACGTTATATTGTGCGTTGGCTTTCTATCTACTTTGGAATATCTTCTTCTGCTCTTCTTCAAGTTACCTTAGTAGATCATGTGTTTGTATCCGCTGCGCCGCCCCAGTCGATCTGATCGCGGGGGCGTCTCCTTGAAATCACAACAATTGGTATCAGAGCATACAGATTGTTTACCAACAATGGTATCAGAGAAAGGTAACTTGAAGATGTCTGCAATCAAGTTCGATATTCAGAAGTCCGCTGGCGTCATCAATTTCAGCAGGTGGCAGATTAGTATGAACATCATCCTTACTCAGAGCGGGTTGAAGAAAGTATTACTCGGGAGGGAGAAAAAGCCTCAAGACATGAAAGAAGAAACTTAGGAAGAGTTGGATGAGAAAGCCTTGACAGCTATTCAGCTCTGCTTGGCGGACGAAGTGTTGGATGTGTTTTCTACAGAGAAAACAGCGTCCTCGCTGTGGGAGCAACTTCAAGATCACTATATGAAGAAGTCGTTGGCGAATCGGTTGATTTTGAAGCAGCATCTCTTTCTTCTTCGCATGCATGAATGTACACTTATCAAGTCTTACATTGCAGAATTTTCCGCTATTATCAATGATCTAGATAAGATAGATGTTAAGATAGAAGATGATGATCAAATACTTCTATTACTGTATTCTTTACCTTTTCATATAAGAGCTTTAGGAAAGCTATCATCTGTGGAGGCAAGTCAACAATCAAGGTCAATGAGGTCAAAGAGTATCTACTCAATAAAAACAGAATTGACACCCAGTTGACGGGTGAGTCTCATCATGATGATTCCGAGCAAGTTCATGATTCAAGGGAGAAGTGCAATAATAGAAGTTTCACAGGTAACTTAAAACACAAGAATTTGACGTGCAACTATTGTCATAAAAAGGGGCATGTTAGATCTGAGTGTTGACTTTGAAAGAAGAAACAACCAGATGCTAATGTCACTGAACTGGTTGAAGGAGATGAAGAACAGTGTGACGTTCTATCTGTTACAGACAGACCAGTTGGTAACAAAGATAGATGGGTCATAGATTATGGATGTTCGCAGTTCCAATAGGAAGATGTTCTCTTCATACACTTTGGTTCAGGGGAAGAAGTCTTCATAGGGAATTCCGCTGCAAGCAAGGTGATTGGCGAAGGAACAATCCAGTTTCGGTCTCATGATGGACGCATCACTACTCTTCAAGGCGTTCGTCATGTTCCCGAATCAAGATATAATCTCATTTCTCTTGGAGCCCTACATAAAGAAGGGTTCTGTTTCAGTTCAAAAGGTGATCTTATGGAAGTTTCTAAAGACACCTATGTGATGTTTCAAGCCGAACATGTCGGTAAAATTCTGTTAGCAGGCTACTTGAGGTTTGTAGATCAAGATGAAAGGTGTGGATCAACCACAAGATAGATTGACACCATGGAGTCCTTGTACGAGTCTTATTATGAGGACAAGCCTAAAAAAATAAGGATGATAAGAGTTTTGACTGATAAAAGTCAGTTTTTCAGTAAGAACAAAAAACAGAAAAGCAGGATCATTATATCAGCAAGATTGCTAACATAGTTGTAAAATGTTATGATCATAGCAACCCCTGAAAAATCAATACACAACACCAGGTGTGATAATTCATTAGGTATCCTACCCAAATGGCGTACACTTGGACAATCCAAAGGAGAGTTGAACAAAGTAGACATCAAACATTAAAATTCTTTATTTTGGAGTCTTATTACAAAACAGTATCATCTCCTGGTTAAGAACTCGCCTGTTGTGCTGGCAAGGATATTTTTGTGCTTGCATGAACATCGCTCATTTGCTCTTAACCAAAAACAATTTTAACATATACAAGCATTAAATCCCCTATATAAAAGAAAGAACATTATGAATGGATAAGGAGAACAGATGAAGCCTTAGAAAACTGAGCACCTAATGAGTGGGTAAGGCCAACAGTTCAAGTCTTCAAATTCATGTATATACACAGGCAATCAGATGGCAAACAACAAAATTGTGTAACTTATCAGAGATATGGGTACAATGGATAACATATGAGATCAAACTTCATTATCAGAGGTCCTCCTTTAATGGAGGATATGTTATTGTTTAGGCTCATGGGAGAATTTTGATACATTAACATTGAATTCATTATATTGAGGCACATAAGACCAGTGTTTTAATGTCGGCCGACATTTCGTTTTCAAGCCCTCACCGCCACGACACCCCTACCCTCATTTGAAATGTCGTTTTAAAAAATATCGTCTGACATTTCTGAAAAATGTCATCCGACATTTTGAGAAAAATCCGATATGTCGGGTGACATTTCGAGAAAATGTCTGCTGATATTTCGAGAAAAACTCAATATGTTGGCTGGTCTTGAATGTTTGAGCAATTGAGATACAATGAGTTAGTGAGTGTATGCAAAATGTTAAGGTAAGTATACTTATCCTAAACATACTTATGTAGTTTTGTATAAGTTGTGTATGTATTGCTTTCATAAGAATTTTAAGATTACATTATTTAAGACATCTAAAACATATATTTGTTATTCGCCATGATGTCCGAAATTTACTAAATAACCTGAAATATCTCCGAAATCCGAAATTCGACATTTGATTACGACATCTGACATTTCCCGATATCTGACATTTAAAACACTGCGTAAGACACTAAGAATACTAGCTAAAATCAGCTGAAGTATGCATATAAGAAATATTTCGTGAAGATATTTGCATAGAAATGAATCTAAACAATAATAGTTTTGCGAAGTAACTTGATTAGCACTAGCTGCTACCTGTCATGGATAATAATAGATCAACCAAAAAAAAAGTCAAACCATCAATCTCGATTAAGCTTTCGAAGCCTTGTCCATTAGGCTTGAAAATTATCAACCATGATGAAGCATTAAATACGTTTGGATCAAAAAAAGATTAATTAGTTAGTTCAACATCACGTGTGCTAGGCAAGTTGGATGATGTCGGAACCTTGAATTCTTCAAATGTAAGTTTTGGAATATCTTTCGGATCCCCGCCACTATCAACACCGTAAGTATTTTCTGGAAAAAGGGCCTGCAAAGTATTAATATGCAGATGTGAGATATATGAATAATCATTAAACCCATTAAATACTCCGAGTTCAATAGTTGAAAATTAGTGTAATGTGTTGCCATAATCGATATTGGACAACATTCAACATGCTATCAACACACAGCTGAGGCTAATTTCCAAGTGTTTTAGAAGAATATTTCATTTAAAGGACATGTAATTGAATAACTATTAAAAGCGGAATCTGTATTATAGGCAGTTTTATAGAACTAATTTTGGTCAATCCTTTTTGGATTAATAGTCTAAAACTATCCTCTTAGCATCATGAAATTTTATAACATATAAGGATGGAAAACTAAGAGGCAGCAAACTTTATAGGCTATATTTATGAGTCTTAGCAGCCATATAAGTGACTAGGCTATTTTACAGATTCTGATGCAATACAGAATAATATCTGTCACATTTCAAACTTTCTCAGATGCAGTTAATAATTCATTCTCTTTGAAAATAATAAATAGGTCACACTCCTGTATTCACTAGTAAATTAGATAAGGTTTGGAAAACTCTTTGACCTTAGAATAAGTTTTTTAAACATAAAATGATTAAAATCTTCAGGGAAAGGGTATGATGAGTACTTAAAACAAACCTCTATGAGGAAGCTGTTGCATAGCTTACACAGAAATACCAAGGAGAAGAAGGGTTTAACTAGAGAATTAAGGTCGCCTATTTCTAACTTAAATTCCAGGAGAAGAAAGTAACCAAATGATTAGCAAGATTGTTTCCCATTGCTTGAGCTACTGGCTTTTGCATTAGTTTTTATCGCTTAAAAGATTGATCATTTTTAGATTTTGTTTTAATATTCTAGGGAAGCGTATGCATTACTCGGAGTCTCTGTTTATTTCAGATAGCATGGAAATAGAAAAGGAAGACTTTCACCTCAATTGAATAGTTCACATCGAAATCTAACTATAGTTTGAGAAATGATTATTGCTCATAAGAAGCACAAGCAAAGAACTTGGGTACAAGAGGAGCTACCCTAAGACTACTATCAAAAAAATAGAAAAGAAAATAAATAAATGTTAACGAAAGAGAAATTTTCCCTATAAGGTAAAATTACTCTATTAAATGCGATCCTTTCATCTACACCATTACACCTTTCTTTTTTTTTCAAAATTAACAAAATGTGTGAAAGGGAAATCGACGTGATTAGATATCGTCTCTTGTGGAACTATGTAAATAGTGAAACGAAGAACAATACCGGGAGTTTGCAATATTAGGAAAAATGTTCTGTTAGGCTTCTTTTACTATTTTAAGTTGAGCCCTTCTAAGTTATCATTTTTATTTTTATACAAATAAATAAAAGATATGTTATATGGTAATAATCTCGAACCTTAATTCGAGCTTTTCTGGAACTAAAAATGAAGGCAACATTTACATGTTTAGAAGAATAGTGATACTTAGATCCATAGCTTACAGATCATGCTACATGTCATTATCATAAATAATAAATTTTCAAACGTTAAAGTGTTATTCACTTAATTTTGCAACATAAGAAGTAATTCAAGTTTTCTTTAGATAAAAGTAATATAATTCAAGTTAGCCACTCAATGCCATTTCAATAAGAAATAATTATGGTAATTAATTAAATAAAATGTATAATATCAAATAAATATGATTAGTAAAATTTCTTAAATATTGATAGATAAAGCTTATTTTTAACTTTTAAATTGTGAACATTAATTTAACTCTGATTTAATTTGTTAAAGGGGTCCACTAACTGGTTTTTTTTGGTCGAATATCAGTTCAGAAAAGTGAGATCTGTAAAACAATTTAAATACAAGGTCATATATGGAAATATGGTGAAGAAAGGGAAAAGAATGTAGCTATTAAAATGTCATATCAGAAAACAGTAAGGGCGTACCTGATAAAAATCCAAAAAAGAAAGTCAAAAAATAGCCGTTAGGCTTTAACTACCGCCTCTGCTTAGAAATTAATCCCCGATCTGTCTCCGCGTGTCCGAGTTTGATTCGGAGAGAGATTCTTAGCTTAATCTCAAGCTAAAGCTAATTACTAAAGAGACCTCACCCTCATTATTATAAATTCTCCTTTAAATAATCCTCTCCCCTCCGCTCGCTCGCGCTGTCAGAAAAGGAATCAGCAGCCCAAAATTAACCCCTTTCCCCTTTCTCTCTCTCGTTCTCTCCAAACCCAAACCCAAACCCAAACCTAGTCAAGAAGCCCTTTACCCCCTTTCTCGATCTACAATCTGGATGCAAGCTTCACAAGGAATGATGATGATGATGATGATCGTGACGATGGAAAAAATGCTCGTCTTTGATTTTTGAAGTTAAGGTCAGTATGAAAAATATGCTATTTAAATATCCTTCTTTTTCTTTTAATTAGAATGTCAAAGATTTAGGGTTGTTGGTCTGATTGTTTACTTTAGGGTTTTATTTTGTGAAAAAAAATTCATGCTATAGGCTACAAGATCTTGAATATGTCCGATGTTTCAATTTCTGTTTTGCTAAACTCTGTTTAGAACTTTGCCATTTGGGATTTGGGTTCTAAGTATTTCGAATCAAATTCTCCACTTGGGGCTGAAATTGGGTAATTGTTTATAAGATCTGTTGAAATTTGTTTTCACTGATTTTAACTCTGAAAAGACCTTTTTTCTTTCTTCTGGTCACCGGTCACTGGTCATTGATCTCTTTGCATAATTTGAAGTGATTAGCAAAATATTTGAAGAGCGGAAGAGAACCATTGGATTAGAGGAGAAATCCCTGGCAGTGCACTAGGATGATACACGAGCTGATTCCTTATGATTTAGAGGCAGAATATGGATTGTATATGATACCATTTGGTATCATATAACTGTAATGAAATTATTTTAGGAAAACTGTACCACTCAAGGAAAGAATAGGGAAAACTTGACTGATAAAATGGTCATGAAGTACAGATGTAATTCAGTAATAGTTTAGGAGGATTATACCATTTGGGGAACTTTATATTGGTTTTGTTTGATGTATTTTAAGATTGAAACTATTGAGTTTATTTCTTTATATTTGCTGTTTCCATATTTCAATTTGTTTTTTTCCTCCTCCTAATTTACACTATAAATAATGGGTGGTTCAATTTTTCACATTTCCATTTCTTGTCATTCCGATCCTTGCTCAGATTTTAACTATACCCCAATCATGTTCCATGATTTTTTCACAGTAGTCTGGTACCAAATAAAATCTTTATGTTGTACATGTTTTAAAAGTTTGCTGATAGGCTAAGAACCATCGATTAAGGTTGGAAAAAAGATTTCAGACATAAAGACATCCTCTAGTCTAGATATAATGACTTGGTGTGATGTCTCAGGAAGATATTTAAGATACTATGGCTGGATGGCTGGATGCTCATCAATCAATAAACATGATTTATAACAAAGAGTTGAAGAGGGATCCAAAATCTCCCCTTTGAAATGTAATGACTTAACTGTTGTAGAGGCAGGGTTCACTGGAGGACTCGCTGCACCTTTGATGGTTTTTACTTTAGTGATGTAGGTTGATGGGTGGCGATATTTGACACCGGTAGCTCTGACCATGCTTAATCTGCAACAGGTTATTGTGGTGTTTGTTTTTTGGTGAATTTGATGTCATTGTTAGGATGATTTCTTTATTCAACAACGTTTAATAACTATTTCCGGCATATAACACCTTATCTCACCAGATGGTGATTCGATTCTTAGAGCTTCATGCTCATCATCAACTGAAAATGGCATTTTGAAGGGCCATAATCTATATTGAGTAATTTTCTTTTGTGAGAGTTTATATAGTGCAGAAGTAAATATCACATTTAAAAAAATTATTGAAATAAGGGTTGTGACAGTAGGATCAGATGGACATGATGCCCTTACCTCTACTGGAAGAGGCCAAGTGATTTCTTCTACTATTCTTAATACAAGAAGGTTTCATGAATCATCTAATTTGGTTTACTTTCAACCTGGTACTCTTCTTTAATTCCTTACTATTTCAAATTCTTTAATAACTTGTTCTGCAAGTAGTATATCTTGTATCATCTATTTGTTCGACTTGCAATTTTTTTTTATATTGTGGAGGTCCAAGCATATAATGGAGCTGTTGAGGTGAAGAAGATGAAGAGAAGATTATATATGCCCAATTAGAGTGCGATCATTATTTATAGAGAAAGAAATATATGTTCTAATAGGACTAAGTGAATACACAATGTCCTACTGGAGTAGGAGAATCTAAAATAAAGAAAAGATTTTTTTCTATTATAACAAAGAATCCTGTTTATACTCTATATTCCCCCTCAAGTTGGAGTGTATATGTCAATCATGCCCAACTTGCTGCACAAATTAAAAAAAATGTTTCTACAGAAGGCTTTAGTGGAGATGGGGGTTTTTCATATCGGTGTAGCCACCGCCACCTTAATTTTTTATTTATTTTGATTTTAGGTTTTTGTTTTATCTTCTTTCTTTTTAGGTGTTTTTGAGTCCTTATAAAAATATTAAAAATTTAAAATTTAAAAAAATTTAAAATTTTCCACAAATAATTAGCTAGTTTGTAAGAGAATAAGAATTCATGAGTGGATTTTAAAAGTGAAATCAAGATGAGAGAGTCGTAAAGTTTTAAAATAAAAAGTAGAATCTAAAAACTGACATACTATCTAAACTTAGTTTAAGTAATTATGTACTCAACAACACTTACCCGTAATAGTTCAAGGGCTTGGGGATATTGAATACAACTGGAATACTTTAAAAAAATATAATAAAAAAAGTTATTAATTATGTCTTGTCTTGTGGCCTCAGTTTCATGAGTAATTAAGTCCGTAGGAGTGTATCTACACTTAATGCCCTAAGATCATCTGGTTTGGGAGCATTGACCTAGTCCTAAGATCATCTGGTTTGGGAGCATTGACCTAAAGCTCGCTACATGGGTAGCTGAGAAAGCCTAATAGGACAAGATACCTAAAAATCTAACAATTTTAATTATCAATTAGCTAGGTGCCTTGACCTCAGGAAGCTTAGGTATCTACGCGAAAGATAGTTAAAAGTGTTGATAAAAATATGATAATTTTTTTATTAATTTAGTCTTGTCTTGTGGCCTCAATTGCTTGAGTAATTAAGTCCGTAGGAGTGTATCTACACTTAGTGCCCTAAGGCCATCTGGTTTGGGAGCATTGACTTAAAGCTTGTTACATGGGTAACTGAGAAAGCCTAATAGGACAAGACACCGTAAAAATCAACAATTTTAATTATCAATTAGCTAGGTGCCTTGGCCTCAGGAAACCTTGGTATTACGCGAAAGATAGTTAAAAGTATTGATAAAAAGAAAAAAAAATCATTATTACAAAAGAAGTATGAAAGTTGGAGTCAAATATTCCCAAACTTAAGAACTATATCATGATCACGTGGTTCATAGGAACTGAGGCAGGATAGGTGGTGAAAAGTTTAGGATTCAAATTTTTAGTTATTAATTATGTCTCGTCTTGCGTTCTCAGTTTCATGAGTAATTAAGTCTGTAGGAGTGTATCTACACTTAATGCCCTAAGATCATCTGGTTTGGGAGCATTGACCTAAAGCTTGCTACATGGGTAGCTGAGAAAGCCTAATAGGACAAGATACCTAAAAATCTAACAATTTTAATTATCAATTAGCTAGGTGCCTTGGCCTCAGGAAGCTTAGGTATCTACGCGAAAGATAGTTAAAAGTGTTGATAAAAATATGATAATTTTTTTATTAATTTAGTCTTGTCTTGTGGCCTCAATTGCTTGAGTAATTAAGTCCGTAGGAGTGTATCTACACTTAGTGCCCTAAGGCCATCTGGTTTGGGAGCATTGACTTAAAGCTCGTTACATGGGTAACTGAGAAAGCCTAATAGGACAAGACACCGTAAAAATCTAACAATTTTAATTATCAATTAGCTAGGTGCCTTGGCCTCAGGAAACCTTGGTATTTACGCGAAAGATAGTTAAAAGTATTGATAAAAAAGAAAAAAATCATTATTACAAAAGAAGTATGAAAGTTGAGTCAAATATTCCCAAACTTAAGAACTATATCATGATCACGTAGTTCATAGGAACTGAGGCAGGATAGGTGGTGAAAAGTTTAGGATTCGAATTTTTAGTTATTAATTATGTCGTCTTGTGGCCTCAGTTTTATGAGTAATTAGTCCGTAGGAGTGTATCTACACTTAATGCCCTAAGATCATCTGGTTTGGGAGCATTGACCTAAAGCTCGCTACATGGGTAGCTGAGAAAGCCTAATAGGACAAGATACCTAAAAATCTAACAATTTTAATTATCAATTAGCTAGGTGCCTTGGCCTCAGGAAGCTTAGGTATCTACGCGAAAGATAGTTAAAAGTGTTGATAAAAATATGATAATTTTTTTATTAATTTAGTCTTGTCTTGTGGCCTCAATTGCTTGAGTAATTAAGTCTGTAGGAGTGTATCTACACTTAGTGCCCTAAGGCCATCTGGTTTGGGAGCATTGACTTAAAACTCGTTACATGGGTAACTGAGAAAGCCTAATAGGACAAGACACCGTAAAAATCCAACAATTTTAATTATCAATTAGCTAGGTGCCTTGGCCTCAGGAAACCTTGGTATTTACGCGAAAGATAGATAAAAGTATTGATAAAAAGAAAAAAAATCATTATTACAAAAGAAGTATGAAAGTTGGAGTCAAATATTCCCAAACTTAAGAACTATATCATGATCATGTGGTTCATAAGAACTGAGGCAGGATAGGTGGTGAAAAGTTTAGGATTCGAATTTTTAGTTATTAATTATGTCTTGTCTTGTGGCCTCAGTTTCATGAGTAATTAAGTCCGTAGGAGTGTATCTACACTTAATGCCCTAAGATCATCTGGTTTGGGAGCATTGACCTAAAGCTCGCTACATGGGTAGCTGAGAAAGCCTAATAGGACAAGATACCTAAAAATCTAACAATTTTAATTATCAATTAGCTAGGTGCCTTGGCCTCAGGAAGCTTAGGTATCTACACGAAAGATAGTTAAAAGTGTTGATAAAATATGATAATTTTTTTTATTAATTTAGTCTTGTCTTGTGGCCTCAATTGCTGAGTAATTAAGTCCGTAAGAGTGTATCTACACTTAGTGCCCTAAGGCCATCTGGTTTGGGAGCATGACTTAAAGCTCGTTACATGGGTAAATGAGAAAGCCTAATAGGACAAGACACCGTAAAAATCTAACAATTTTAATTATCAATTAGCTAGGTGCCTTGGCCTCAGGAAACCTTGGTATTTACGCGAAAGATAGTTAAAAGTATTGATAAAAAAAGAAAAAAAATCATTATACAAAAGAAGTATGAAAGTTGGAGTCAAATATTCCCAAACTTAAGACTATATCATGATCACGTGGTTCATAGGAACTGAGGCAGGATAGGTGGTGAAAAGTTTAGGATTCAAAATTTTAGTTATTAATTATGTCTCGTCTTGCGGCCTCAGTTTCATGAGTAATTAAGTCTGTAGGAGTGTATCTACACTTAATGCTCTAAGATCATCTGGTTTGGGAGCATTGACCTAAAGCTCGCTACATGGGTAGCTGAGAAAGCCTAATAGAACAAGATACCTAAAAATCTAACAATTTTAATTATCAATTAGTTAGGTGCCTTGGCCTCAGGAAGCTTAGGTATCTACGCGAAAGATAGTTAAAAGTGTTGATAAAAATATGATAATTTTTTATTAATTTAGTCTTGTCTTGTGGCCTCAATTGCTTGAGTAATTAAGTCCGTAGGAGTGTATCTACACTTAGTGCCCTAAGGCCATCTGGTTTGGGAGCATTGATTTAAAGCTCGTTACATGGGTAACTGAGAAAGCCTAATAGGACAAGACACCGTAAAAATCCAACAATTTTAATTATCAATTAGCTAGGTGCCTTGGCCTCAGGAAACCTTGGTATTTACGCGAAAGATAGTTAAAAGTATTGATAAAAAAGAAAAAAAATCATTATTGCAAAAAGAAGTATGAAAGTTGGAGTCAAATATTCCCAAACTTAAGAACTATCATGATCACGTGGTTCATAGGAACTGAGGCAGGATAGGTGGTGAAAAGTTTAGGATTGAATTTTATTTATAGACAATATGATTTCTTAAATTGAGACTGATCTAGTAAATAAAACTTTTGGAGACTTATGATCTTGCTAATTAGTTAACTTGAGTAGATAAAAAATTGATTTTTTCTTCTTGATTTTGATTATCCTTATTTTTCTTTAATTTATTTCTTAATCTTCACTATCATGAATTTTATGCGTATATTCACTACAAACCCTCACGAGATAAAACTCGTCCTCTAGGGGTAACTTAGGGGTTTAAAGGCTTGTTGCATATTGTAGTGGTCACTTTCTGACCCGACTAAGATCATGACACATGTCCACACACGGCAACTCCCAGAATGTCTATTCCAGTTCCTTCGTCCATTTCGAATCTCGGACGGGTCAGATAATAATAGAAGAGTGAGATTCGATTACAGAGATATCTATCGTTAAGCCTAATCCTCATTCAAATGAGGCAACTACCTCTCGGGAACAGTTCGTTTCTATCTGTAATCGAGCACAGACCACTAGATAGAGATAGACTCTCTCCTATATCAATTCAAGTCAGGATGTTCAGTCTAAACAACTGTTGTGATAAAGAACTTAAGTATTCAAATTAAGCTAGACTTCTTAGCTCTATCTATTTGACACGACTTGTATAAATAGAAGATCCCTTCCAATGGGAAGGGCCTCGCGTTCACCTAAATTCACAGAACCATATTGTAATCGCCATTGATATAGTGGAACTTCTCTCCCTCTCCGTGGTTTTTTTCTCTCTCCGAGTTTTTCACGTAATTCACTGTGTTAGCGATTGGCCTTTTCTGTGATTACCCTGACTCCCCTATTTTGGTGCGTGGATTGAGTCTCTAGGAATTGCCCACTGCATTTGGTGCTTTTCATTGAGAGAGATTTTGAATTCACACTCAAGGCCACTCCGTCAAAATACCTTACTCCTTCCTCCGACACTACCCAGCATGACCGACGTGGCTCCATCGGGGAAGATTATCAACAAGACTACGACCGACCCCGTTATCCGAAGAAAGCAGCGAAAGCAATAGAGGCGGCCGAACCAACGAACAGTCGGCCCACCCTATCAGACGTCCACATCTCAGACGCGGAGACTCCCATCCTACCGTTGTGTCGCCACTCAGGAGGCAGACTGTGAAACTCGTGCTCCGCCCAACGAATACGAACTTCTCCAGATGCTTTCCTCCATACAAAAGCAGTGGAGAATCAACGCACGAAGATGATCCGTCTCTGGGAGGGGCTATCTGTGAGAAAGAGGCGGCAATCCGTATCTAGACACGTTTGCTCAAACAGATCGAAGTATAACTAGGGGTCGCGATCTTCACCCACTGAGGGAAGAAACCCGCGGGGACTCCTTCGCCAACACACACAAAAGAATCTGCTCACTCTATCGAAACGAGGCGTGTCCAGTCGGAGACCTACAAAGATGAAGAGGATTCTGAGGACACTCGACGTTCCCGAACACCAAAGTTTCCTTGGATTAAGGACATAGCGGACCTAGTCCAGGAGTGACTCAACCAAGCGAGTCATAGTTCCCAAAAGGGATGAATATATGGCGGGTTGAGGCCCACCTACTCCCGATTATCAAGAAAGATCACCATGCTCCGCTTCTCGAAAAAGTTTGGGATGCCGTCCTTTGATCATTATTCGGGAACCTCCAACCCACTCATTCATCTCCACCAATACCAAGACAAGATGTCAGTCTACGCTCACGATGACTCCTCCTTGGCCAAGCATTCTCATCCAGGCTCAAGGGGATCGCCTACCACGGTTCTATTCGCTCCCGAGGAATTCGCTCCGAAATTTCCGTGAGGTGACCGAGGCGTTTTTTAACCAATTTGCTTCTCAGAGGGAATTCCATAGGAGCAACAACCACCCCCTTACAGTAAAGATGAAAGCCGAGGAGAGCCTAAAGAATTATGCTAACTATTTTCAGAGTCAGATGGCCTTGGTATACAATTGCAATGAAGATGTGGCCGCCGTCACCTTCATCAGCGGGTTGCAGGTCACCAATCCCTTTTACAAAACACCTAGTGAAGGACAATGTCACCAGGATGAGGGATATTCTTATTCGGGCTCAGAAGTATATTCAAATAGAATAGGCGACCCGGCGTACGTTCAGTCGCTCCCCTAGATAAGGCCCCGAGACCGAGAAGCCGAAGCTACAATTCCCCCAAGGAAGAATCCGAGCCACAACTCCTCGGCCGTCCGCAAGCCATCAAGGGCGCTGCCGAGTCCCGCAAGGAAGGTGAGTCAGAGCGCGACCTCACCCCATTTTGCGTACGATCGACCAGATCTTCAACGCCATCAAAAATCAGCCTTGGGTCAGGCATCCACCCAGACCCCTCCCTCATAACCAAAGAGGGCCAGGGTCTAGAGACTACTGCGCATTCCATGAAGGGGGGCCACCTCACGGTGGATTGCCGGACCTACGACGGTACCTCAAGGACTTGGTCAGCGAGGGATACCTTCGGGAGTTCGTCTCAATCTTGGATTACCCTCTGAGGTTAGAGTGCAGAGGCAGCCTAAGGCCAGCCGAGCACCGTGGAAGAACCTTGTTCAGTACTGGAAGGTGAACACAATCTTCGGCAATCACCGATAGAAGGCACCACCACCAAGGAGAAGACCTTCTACGTCAACGAAGCCCGCAGGGATAGTCATCCAGTCATAG
>JAVJIF010007877.1:0-119117 GCA_038442645.1 Agave tequilana | reverse complement strand
GGATAGACACTGGAGCTACTCAGCACATCTGCTCTGAGAAATATTATTCTCTGAATATCAAACATAGAGAATGATAGGCAACTCTTCATAGGGAACTCAGCCGTCTTCAAGGTTGAGAGAAAGGGAAATGTCATCCTGAAGTAGACATCTGGAAGGAGCTCACTCTGAACGATATACTACATATTTCAGATATCTGCAAGAACCTGATCTTTGAATCAATCGTTAGTAAGAAAGATTTTAGAATGATTTTCAAGTCAGATAGATTTGTACTTATTAAGGGTGGGGTATGTGTGGGTCTTGTTGATGGTCTATGTAAGGCCAATGTGTTGTGTAGTGGACAAAAAGTTCGTATATCTGTACTCTAAGCTAATCAATAAAGGAAAAACTTCTGTTTGATTGCTTGAGTCTCTTATTTTTATGACATGTTAGAGTAGGGAATGTAAATTATAAGTCATTATAAAACTTATCTAATTTAGGATATATTCCTAAACTCAACTTAGAAAAATTCGCAAGTGTGGAATTTGTGTTGAGACTAATTTCGCCAAAATTCATTTCACTTATTGATCAAATCCAGAACCTTAAGGTTAATTCATAACGACTTATATGACTTGAAATTTGCGCCAACAAGAGGTGAGAAAAAGTATTGTATCACTTTTATTCATGACTGTACAAGATACTGTTATGTGTATCTTCTAAACAATAAGGATGAGGCAATGAATATGTTTATAGCATATAAGTCGAAGTTGAGAATCAACTCAACAAGAGTATAAAAATTCTAAAATCATCGATTGAGGTTAGAGAATATGAATCAAATGATTTTAGTGATTTATGTGCTAAATTGGTATATCCATCCAATTACAGCACTCTTCAGTAAAATGGATTGTTGAACGGAGAACAGAAATTTGAAGAAGATGGTCAATTCATTTTGTAAGTTCTGAAGCTCCACAGAACTTGTAAAGGGGACCTCTGTTAATTGCAAATTATATTCAAAATAGAGTACCCCACAAGAAACTTGGTCTTATATCATTTGAGCTATTACATGGAAAGGCATTATTCCTACCATTACCTCAAAATTTAGGATGACTTACCACTACCTAAAAAGACTAATTGGGAGTAAGAACAATGGACTGCATATTTATAAGTTATGCCTTGAATATAGTGCCTATAGATTTCGGTACATAAATTTAAAATATCGGATATTCATGTAAACATGATTATCGAATCTAGAGATGTTGAATTCTTTAAAGACATCCTTCCATACAAACGGGAAAAAAATAAGACTTTTGGGGAAAAACACACAAGATGGTATTCGGGACAAAAGTCCCAATGAACCAATTGTTAATACAGAAGTTGAACCAAGAGAAGTCAGAGATCAAGAATCTCAAAATTCTTTGGGTTCAGATTTCATAGCATATGCTATTGAAAGCGAGCCTCAAACATTTAAAGAGATTATGTCTACCCCCAGAAGCACAAATGTGAAAAGAAGTTATAAATAGCAAAATAAAATCTACCTAAGCAGTCATACGTGAGAATTGGCAAACTTATCTCCTGACAGTAAATCAATTGGGAGTAAATGAATTTTCAAAAGAAAATTAAAACCTGAGGGATCTATCGGTAAGTGCAAAGCTAACCAAGTCCGGGCCAGACCAGGCTAGCCTAATCGGGTCCAGACCCGACTGGGTCTATGCCCAGCACAGACCCAACCTGGGTCTTATAGACCTGGTTTCGGTCTTTTTAAAAGACCCGAACCCGGACCAATATAAAAAAGGAAAAGAAAAAGAAAGAAAAAGAAAAGGAAAAGGAAAGGAAAGGAAAATAAATAAATATAATATAATATAAACATGTATGAAATTTACTGTAGCATTTTACTATAGCAGACCAGACCCAACTCATTATCTAGAAGACTCATTACTGTAGCCAACAGACCGTTAAGCCTTTTATTGATTTTTATTGATTTTTAGGTTTATTTTAATTCAGAAAATTCAAAATAACTCAGAAAATTTCAGAAAATTCACAGAAAATTACAAACTAAATTTGAATTATTTTAAGTATAATTACTTAGAATAGTATGAAATTAAATATTTTTATAATCATTATTTAATGATCATTTATTAAAAATTACCAATAAATTTCTAAATATCATAGAAAATATAAAATTCATAATTCAGTAAAATATAAATATTATCAATCAATTTATTAGTTTATGCATGTATTTTATCATGAAATTATATTTTTTAAATGTTGCTAAAATTTAGAAATAAATTATTTGGAAATGTTAACTGGCCAAATTAAAAAATAGTAAAAATTACATTCTCATTTAACTTATCACTGAATAAGAACTTGTCAAGTCTCTAATTAATTCACATAATATTTAGGCCGCCGAATTTTACCAGAGTCGATTGCAGTTACAAAATTCAGGTTCCAATGACATCAAGCAAGTACACATACTCTCTCTCCTCCGTATTACTTTATTATTTATAATTTCTTTCTGATCTTGATTTCCATATCCTTTCCTGATCATCTATATTGTAAGACCATACATGCATAAGATGTTTTGTTACGATCATTCAAATTAACTATAAATTAGTAAATATTGTATAAATTAAGTTGATGTCACCCTATCTCATGATTACTGTTTTATAATTATGTTACATCCTAATACACTGGCATCACTTTTTTTATGTATTTGTCACTCGATGTTGTCGCCGTTTTTTATATTCCCAAAATTTTAATATGTATTCACTATTTGACACTGATACTCTTGATATTGATCCTAATCCTGT
The DNA here is from genome assembly GCA_038442645.1 of Agave tequilana. Taxonomy (NCBI): domain Eukaryota; kingdom Viridiplantae; phylum Streptophyta; class Magnoliopsida; order Asparagales; family Asparagaceae; genus Agave; species Agave tequilana. Next base: position 116,334 of record JAVJIF010007877.1, on the reverse strand, counting down.
CGTATTGAGTTACACATTATCTTGCACTTATATTGATTAATAAAATTAATCAGCTGGGGTTACTAGGGAGACTGTAGTAGAAAAAAATCCAGGGAGGTGTGCTTGGAAGGATGATCCCTTCGGGTTTTGGATGCCACACGTAATCTTATTATTTATGCACGCTCCTGTTATTACATGTTACATGATATCTGAGTACAGTGAACTATTTCTCCCCACTATCATGATCCCTAATGCATCACTTATTTGTTATGTAGTTATTCTGTGGGATGGGACACACGGATGACTGCATTAGTTAGGGTAATAAAATATACTAAACTTCGAATTATCATTTGTGACATGGATAATCATGACTACATGATGTTCCTGAACTTACCATATCGTTCTTAATTTGTGATCTTGTGTTCTTGTGACCTGACGATTATGATATATGACATTACTCGTTCAGGGTGCTTCATGCTCATTATATACATGTTGTAGTCTACAACATGACCTTTTTCACATGATCTAGTGTTCTGTTACTCTCGCTGGTATCTTACCTGTCAGTTTTTATTACCAATAGATTTATAATTCTTGATTCTAATGCTCTACTTATATTGCCCCTTTATTTTTCACATTTTTCATATTATTGTTTTCTCTTTTCGTCTGTGCACTTACTAGTCCGCTTCTGACGGACCTTGATTTTTTAGCATCAAAGCTTGAGGAGACTGACGAGCCACTGTTCGAAGAAACCAGGAAGACTATCAGGCATGAGTCCGACATTTCTTATCTTATGTATTTTGGTATTTTGGCTTGTTATGATGTCCCGATGTCAAATTGTATCTTCTTTATTTCTACTTTGTTATATTTCAAATCTTATATCCAGACAATGACTATTATAGATGTATGTCTTTTATATGAAAATGAAACTTCTGATTGTCTTTTGCATATGTGTGCATGAATTTGGCTCATTTACTACAGCGTAAGGTATTCACAGAAGAGATTTTCTTCTTCATGAGTATATGTTGGCCATCATCACGTACCCTACTCTGTATTTTGGGAAGTAGGTCATGACATGGTTTTGTTGGTATCAGAGTCAGGTTTCGATCCTAAGACCGATTGATCCTTATAATCTTGTTTTGTCTGTATTTTTGTCGGTATCAGTGTTATGGTTTTGCCTGGCCTGTGGGGCTAGTGATCATCAGCTCTGTGACTGTCCAAGGCCGACAATTCCATATCTGGAGGACCAATATCGCAGCAGGCTCCAACCCGCTCACAGCCCCGAGTTGCACTTCCAACCCAGCAGGAGATGTTCTTTAGAAGTAAGGGAAAGACACTTCAGAAAGACCGTCCAGTGAAGAGGATCATTGTGGAATTATCTTGTAGTAATTTTATGAGAAATTTTGGATCTGAACTTTTGAGATACATATCTACAAGGGAATCATAGTAAGATGGTGGACTTAAGATAATAATCATGCCTAGATTAAACAATGATCAGATTACATCAAATATTAGATTTAAAGGTATAGATCTTGGAGTGATAATCAGATCATAAATATACTCAATGCCTTGGACAAAATATGACTATAGCTTGGATCTTTCTAAGGATTAGAATTTTGAAGTTTTCAGATCTAAGTAATATTTTAAGAATATCTATCATATCTATCATAGTTTGAGGTTTTTGAATTAGTCATGTGACTCATAAGAAGATGGTAATTGGAATACCTTGATAATTTGAGAATCCTGTGATCGTTTAATTGAGAAATCATAGATGAAAGGAGAGACATATATATTTGAATTTTATAAAGATCAATGAATTTTAAGCTAAACTTGAGGATCTGAAGCAGAAATATAACAACAAGATTATAAAAATTAATCCGAAAGATATATTGAGGGTTAAGACAAGGACTAGTTAATAACATTGGCACATTTTTTGAGGACTTTATAGTTAGTGAGTGTTGAGTGAGAGTTTTCATCAGTGACTGTTACCTTGACTAATGATCTTCCAGTTGTGACCGTGTGATCTGAGAATTGTGTTACTGTGGTCGAGTATAAACCATGTACTTGAATTTGAGATTTTTGAGATTTTAATAATTTTAATGATTTTAAGGATATAACAATCAGGGGTGATTCTTGTTTGAGCAATATGTGATATTTTTAGAGATAATCTAATTTTGGAGTGATGTTACAAGAAAGTAACGTAATTGAGATATCTGAATTCTTGTTCAATACGATCATGGTGAACCAAAAAAAATTTAAGAATAAATCAGTAGAGTAGGCTACTGATAGACCTTAAGAATTTAATCTATAAATGGTGGGAGTAATCTTATCAGATGAATATGACTATAGTAGATCGAAGGACTAAAGTAATATTAAAGATGATCGATTATGAACTTTGGAAAGTCAATTTGACTCATGGACTTAAGATGATACTCTTTGACAGAAGGATACGTTCGATCATGACTCGTGGTTGACTTGATTTTGGGTTATATCATATTAACATGACTGCAGCAGATATGGGACAATCCTAACTCTCATAGATACTGCTTTGATTCATATGTCGAAGCCTTGTTGAATTTCGAGGACGAAATTTCTTTTATAAGCTGGGTAGGATTGTAACCCTCGATTCCCAATGTATGAGTGTCAATACTGCTATCTGATACATGATTTAGTCATTCTGGTTGTCAATTGAGACCATTTTAGCTCAAGGTATTATTTTCCATTATTTTTAAATTTTCTAAAATTTCAGAAATTTTTGAAAATTATTGGAGAAGAATCTCAATTCAGGGTCAATCGGTGTCACGGACTGACTCTGAGATCTTTAATTAACAATTGGGGATAAATATTTGAGATCCAACTTCACAAAAAGGTTCAAGATGTCATTTTCTATTTTTTGAATTTTGAGGATTTTTCTAAATTTTAGGAGTTTAATCCAATAAAATAATAATTAAATATTGAATTATATAAAAAATGCAATTAAAATAAAAAATTCTGGAAAACTATTATGGCCGCTGGGGCTTGAACCCAAGTCAACCTAAAGGGAGAGGAATGAGTTAACCATGATGCCACATTAGCGTGTGGTATAAAGACTCAAGCCCATCTATTTAAACCTCCTTTTAAGGGTTGTTTGTTTTGTCGTAAAAGCCGTAAAAGTCCATAATTCTAAATGACTTACAAACTAATTACAACTACGGCGTTTGTTTGGACTGTAATTCGTAAAAAACTTACGCAACTCAACTACCACTCATTTGCAATCCAATTACCACTCACTTACAAGCCCACTTACAGTTAATTCTGTGTCCATGCAATTTTTATTATTTTTTATGTTAATATTGTTTTTTAATATTTAACATTTTTAGTATTTATTTGCAATATTAAAAATTTTTAAATCATCAAATAGTTATTTTGTGGTCAATTTTTTCACTTACGACTTACATATTACGACAACCAAACACCGGAAACACAATACACTTCCCACTTACAACTTTATATTACCAGCCAAACATTGTAAAACGTACATGCATGTAACTCATTTACAACTATAAAAATTTTTACCAATTATGACTTACGAATTACGACCAATTACCACAACCAAACAGACCCTAACTTTCTTCATCTTCTCCAACTTTCCCTAACTCTCTCAACTTCTCCCACACTTTCTCCCCCACATTCTCACTCATCACAAGGGAACCTACTACTCCTCTACGTACCCATAACTCTCAGGGGTTGCCCAGAGGTGTGGGGTGCCTATATAAGTGTGACGCCCCGATCCGGCGGGTTCGGAGACGTCACTGCGGCGTATATACGCAGGTCGGAAATACCCTCACGTATATACACTAAGTTTCAGTACAGGCAAGAATCAGAGGCGGAAGCACAGTGGCAATATACATTCCAACAGAATAATACTAGTATATGGTTATCACAGAAAGCGATACAATATTACAGAAATATTACATCACTAAAAAAATACAAAAGTACATAATACATGAGAGATATACAAAAACTGAGAGGTGCTCACGGATAGCAAGAGGGCCTCCGGAGCCAACAGGAGAAAAGTAGGGAGGAAAGCTACGGTGATGTCCGAGCTTCTACTGCACTCCGATTACTTCGGGAGGATCCGCTGCGCACTCAGATCAGTTACAGCCAAGCCACCATGGTCCGGACTCCAGGATCTGGACATGAGAATCCAGGGCTGTTAGCAACCCCAGCGAGTACATATGTAAAGCCAAATGGCGTGCATAACAGGCACACGTATACATGATCAAGTGAGTGGTCCAGGCATGCAGGTACAGGAAATGACAAGTAATATAAGGAAATGATAATAAATACGAGATCAAGTAAATACATGTATGTCAGTAAATCTGAATCGAAAAACGTGCATGTAAAATGGTATAGAGAGCATAGGTACATATAATCATATGACAAATATATTAAACATGTGATAAATACCTAAACACGCGATAAATATAAGTATAGACAAAACTAGTTGTATAAGCTCAGATTATGGATTCATGGGACAGATACGTCAAGGAGATAATCTAAACAAGAAAACTCTCGTCTATATACCACATATCTCATGTCGCCATCGTCTGAGTTTATACAACTTGAGTTGCCCTAAGAGTAACAGAACTATAGTGTGTTTAGAGTAATCATTGTGTCACATAAATCATATGTCATAAGGCAGGGTGTCTACTTAGAACATATCACTATAACTGAAATATAGATGTATATATTTTAATTTATCCAATAATAATCAGTACCGTTTGATATTTCAATCGCCTCCCTATCAGCACCTCACATCACTGATAGTCCCTACTAGAGTTCGCACTCTGTAGAACTTACCCAGGTCTGATATGTGAGTACCAGGACCCAAACAAAGAGACACACCAATATCACACGTTCCTAACATTATTACTGCTTAGTTGTTTTATGTTATTCATCTGATTATATGCTTTTGTATGTGCTACCGCCATACATACATCCCACTTATGAATAAGATGAGTTATTATTTGGAAACTGATAAATCTGATGGCTCATATTTATAGTGGGTCCCGTCTCTGCTCAAGACTATCTCAGGAGTACAGGCTACTGCTTTCGGGGACTTATCATTACGCGCCTCACACGACACTTCAGATTCAGGCTACTGCTTCCGGGGACTTATCATTATGCGCCTCACACGACACTTCAGAAATATCACCATTATAGATATGACATCATACAGGTTTCCATCAGTTTCCCCCACTTAGTGTAAGTTGAGTATTTTTATTATATATATTGCCTAAAGATAATGTGCACAAGTGTATAGAGTATAATCATAATTATCCAACTATGGGAATAAACAGAGTATAATATCAGGAGTCACTCTTTTTTAGGGGTTCAGGAGTACAAGAGTTCAGGAGTACAGGAGTTCAGGAGTATCAAATATCTGGTAACAGTATAATAATCATGCATAGGCGAATAATACGGGTGCCAGGTATAACAGTAACCAGTCAGGTGCCACAATATCAGGTCGAGTGTCAAGTGTTACTATATCAGGTGTCAGGTAGCAGGCGATAAGTATAGCATGGAAAGTACCGGTATCGGATATTAAATAATAAGTATAGCATGGCATGTACCGATACCGATATCAAATAATAAGTATAGCATGGCAGTACTGGTATCAGATATTAAATAATAAGTATAGCATGGCATGTACCGATACCGATATCAAATAATAAGTATAGCATGGCAAGTACCGTGTCGATATCAAGTAATAAGCAAGACAAGTAACGTGGTTAGATATTAGTGTTAAGCATGGCAAGTAACAGGTGTATACACGTTAGGGTCAGGTAACTAATATGTCGGTGAGAGTTACAATAATAAATATCAGGTATCAACCGGTCACATCACATGGTACAAGAGAACGGCATAAGCATATCAAACTCTTCACTATCATTTTTATACTAATAAATTTATCTTTTAATTAGCTATGTGAAGCCGGTAAAGCGGGAGCAGATTTAGACATACCCGATATAATACCGGTTTGACAAGGTATAATAAGGCCGGCAGCTATTTGTAAAACATGATAATTATTTATATAACATAAACTAACTTGTACAAAGAGATATCATGTATTAAAAGAAAGATAATAATTTTAAATATGAAACGATGGTAATAAATCAAGAAATATCAAGGAAATGTACTCGCCTTACGCCGATGAAATACCGAGAAAATTGGGAAAAAATCCGCAAACACGTTCAAGCAAGCTACTAACCCATGTATATATCAATATATACTCATATATATTTTATATAAATAAATATTAGAGAGGAATGAGAGAGGAGAGAGAGGAGAGAGAAAGTTATAGGAAGGAGAGAGAGAATATGATATTTTTAGGAATAAATTTGGAGTTAAAAGGGGAGGGGTATTGAGTGTAATTATAGGGAAGTAAATTGGGAATGAGGTGGAGGGTATTTTAGGGAGTGAGAAAATGAGTATTTATTTAGGGAAAAGAAAGAGAAAAGAAAGGAAAGAAAGAATGAAAGCAAGAAAGAAAAGAAGAAAGGAATGGAGGGAGGAGAGGGGTGGCCGGCGGCCGGCCACCGTCGAGGAACCTGGGCGGCGGCGCCGCCACCACCGGTGGTGGTGGGGCGCGCGCGCGGGCAGACCAAGGGGGAGTGGAGGTGGAGTTGTGGGGAGTTTGCTGTTGTTATTGTTTGTTATTGAAGGAGGTGGTGGGTGGTGGTAGATGGTGGTGGTGGTGGTGACTGGTGGTGATGGGGAGTTGGAGGAGAGGAGGAGTAGATGATGGGTGGTTGGAGTAGAGGAAGTGGTGGAATAGGTGGTGACTTTTGGAGGAAGAAGTTTTAATGGTGATGAGTTTTGGTGAAATTGAAGAGAAGGAGGTGGTGTTTGGAGATAAGGGAAGTGGGGAAGGGAAGTGGAGGGTTGAGGGGTGCGGCGGTGGTGGCTAGGGCGCCGGTGGTGGGTGGTATTAGTGGCGGAGGCGACGGTTGAGGTAGGGGAGGTTGGTTGTTGGTGGAGAAATGAACGGAAGAAGATGAAGAAGGAAAAGGGAATAAGGAAGGTATTTAAAAGGAGAAGAAAGAGAGGGAGGGAATGGGAGAGGCATGATGCTGCTGCTGCTGCAGCATGATGCTGCTGCTGCTGCAGTTGCAACTGGGTTGCAGGGCATGGGTCGGCGCTTGCAGGGGATGGGGAGAAGGAAGAGAAAAAGAAAAGAAGAAAAAGAAAGAAAAGAAAGGAAAGGAAAAGGAAGGAAAAGAAAATAGGAAATTAATAATTAATTATATTATTAAATACTTAAATAAATATGATAACTTGGGACTAAAAAGTAAAGGAGTGGAGAAGGAAAAGCAAGAAAAGAAAAGAACGGAAAAATAATATTATTATTTTAATAAAGCGAAAATTTGACTATTTCAGAAACGTTTCGAAAATTCTCAAAATAGTAAATATTATTTTAAAATAATTGGTGAAATCAGATTCAAGAAATTCAATTTAGTTTTCAAATTAAAAATCTTAGAATCTTCTGGCGATACCGGCCAACACCAGAATCGGTGAAATTTTGATAAATTTAGAAAAATCTCAAAAAATATATTTAGATAGAAAATAAAATTTTAAGAAGTAGCGTGAAAGTCATTTTTGAAAATTCAATTCCCTTTTAAAACTAAAAAAATCTGAAAATCAGTCAGCGATGTCAACCGACACCGGTTTTGGAGATTTTGCAGAAAAATTTTAGAAAATTTCAGAAAATCATGAAAAATTTAAAATATTAGAAAACAATCTCTGAAACTGAAATTGGTCAACTCGGACTACCAGAAAGGTCAAATTGGGCTATCGGCTGGTATCGAGTTCCCAGTCCGGTTCAGGGCTGACTCTAGGTCTGAGAATCCAAATCCGATACACAATAACATAAGTAATTAGAACCTAAAAGCAAATATTGAAAGAAATAATTTTGGGATACGCATTAGGGTATGTATCCCGGGAACGGGGTGCTACAATAAGAGATAATTCCACCATTCTCATCCCTACTCAAACCACATTGAAAAATTCAAGTCTCTCTCATTCCCTCTACTCTCTCACTTTATCTTCCAAACTTAGTAAGATTCTGAAGTACTGAACGAGGTGACGAAGATTCAAACTGAAGGAAAACATTCTGAGTAAGTTATTTTTCATTTTCGTAGGTATTAGTTCTTTGTGGCATTTCATCAAACACGTTGTATACACTGGTTAACACTACTAATTTCACCATGAAAAACTTGTTCTAAAGTTCTAATAAAATTATGTAGAACACCTAAGATATATCTCTTAATTATCATGATTTTAATTGATTTTTGATTGATTTTTAATTTTATTTCAATAAAAAAGAAGAGAAAACTGGGCTGCTCGGCCAGAGCCAGCCCAGGCTCTGTCGAGCCTGGCCAGGGCAGGCCAGTTTGGCCTGGGTCTGGTCGAACTAGACCAGGTCTGGCCAGGACCTGGCCCGGCTATTTTCCATTGAAAAATTATCCAGGGAAAAACTTATAAAAAAAATTGAGGAGTAAAATTACAAGTAATTCTTTAAAAAAAGAAAAAAAAAAAAAAATTACAAGTAAATCTCTTCTGAGATTCTGGGAAAGTATGCCGGTGGGAATCAGATCAGCGCGCGATCACTTTATCCCTGTTGATGCTCTAAAAAAGAGAAGATTCCTAACTAGCCTGCACAATGTCTAACTTGTTGACATCTACAAAAGACAAGTGGCAGAAAAGCTGATGACCAGTTTTTTACCCATTTAAGAGGGAACGAATCAGCAACTTGGACTTTATTAATCTAGTGAAGCAGACAGTAAGCCGAGATCATTCTTAAAAGCTCATAAGAAGGCCCAAGTAGGACCAGAGACATTAAGTGAGCTCAACACTTAGTCTCGCACAAGCTCACGAGATAAGTCTCGTATAAGAAGTCAAAGTTGCTTAGCATCACAGGAAGTTCCTTCACAAACTTCGCTGCGAGAGATGCTCAGTTAACTTCGCAGAAAGTTAACTTCGCTTAAAGCCCCACGCAGCCGCGCAAAAGGATGATTGGTAGCTTCGCCACAAGTTCTAACTAGCTCCGCTGAGAGCTTTCCTCTAGATTCGCTAGAAGCTTCTCCCAGCTCTACCATGAGCTCAACGCAATGACTTCGCTACGGGTCTTTTATGGTCACCTTTGACTAATCAAATCTCTAGATGAGATCAAATATAATTGAGATCAAATTGACAGTTGCTTATCATAATCTTTTGACTCTCCCAATCATGTAAGAAGATCAGAAGAAATCTTTCAGTTATTTGGAAAGAATCAAGGGCGCATCCATCATTTAGCAAAGCAGGTCAAGGGATCAGCACTACTTGCTATTTCTAACTTCGCAAAAGTTATCTCTAGCCTCGCGACAAGGCTACTTTTCAGATGTAAAACAGATTGACTCAATCTGTTTTCAGATTTTCAAGAGATAATTGTACCCCTGCTCTACTAGAGGCTCGAAAAAAGAGAGGATAGACAGCTAAAGGCAGAGACCTACTCTCTTGCTTTCAAGAATTCAGAGAATTACTTCTCTAATTAGGGTGCTAATACCCTAAGATTTTCCTCCCTCTTAAGGAATCTCCAGAACCCGGCGAGAAGGAATTCCTAAGCGGAAGCAGCTCGAGAAGTAACAAGAGGGCTTTACCGACCTTCTGTTCTCCGGTTCCCCGAACCAGGCGAGAAGGGGATCCTATCAGGCGGCAGTCCGATTGTCTTATCGATCGCATCGTCAAAGGGATAAAGTGATCGCGCGCTGATCAGATTCCTACTATCACACTTTTTAGAAATCTTAGAGGAGATCTACCTGTAATCTCTTTACTTCAAAGAATTACTTGTAATTTAGCTCCTCAACCCTTTTTTTGTAAGTTTTTCCCTTCACAAAATCAATGGAAAATAAGATGGGACTCCGCTGGGGACTACATTCTCTACTGTTGAGAATCAAGTGTCGCAATGCGATGAACAGACCTTCGGTCTACTGCTGAGTGCAAGGAAGTCGGCGTAGCCGGAACCCCTCTAGCTAATTCTTCAAAGCAAGTCTCTGTCGAGACAGATAAGGCTCTCCGCAAGCCTACTACGTCTTCTGGCACAACAAGGAGGGTCAGGATCTTGAGCCTATTACCTTTGAAAACCTGGTCGTTCATTTCGACCAAGGAAAATTTGAAGAACTCCTCTCTGGAGGTGGTCCAATGCTCGACGCACGGAAGCATAGGAAGATCTCGGTGACCAAGATTTCAGAGCAGAAATCAGCCCTAGAGGGGCGAGTAGCCGAACGAATTTCCTGCCAACTCCTCTCACAGCCTCACGTGTGGCTAGCCAGGTTCCCTGCAAACCTAAGTCTCCTCTTTTAAAGCAAAAGTGGAGGCCAAAGAAGAAAGCTCTATATGAAGGTTTAGGCGTAGCTACGCCACAGGTCCACCTGTCCCGCGAAGATAAAGGCAAGATGTCTGCCTGCTTCGTTGAGACTATCAATCGCGAAGTTAAATGGTGACTATACCTTCGGCTAATTCAGGAACAGCAACTCCTCGCGCCAACCTTGTTCTTATGAGCGAATTTATTGATGAGATGGCAAACACAATGCCAGTACCTCAGGGTACGCGCGGAGTTCCTAGCCGCCAGACTAGAACTAAAGCACTATCTAGTGCTAACCACCTTCGCAGCAAGGAAGTGGACAAGACACCACAGTGTACTCCGCTCCCTAGTTCCTCGAACGTTAAGCTCGCTCTTTGCAGCAGAGCTAAGAGATCGTCCCTAAGCGTTGATAGCGGTGCTTATGCAGCTTCAGCACCCAAGGGCATTCTCAAAGTTCTTAGCAGCGAAGCTAAGACTAAATCACTATCTAGTGCTAACCACGTTCATAGCAAGGAAGCGAACAAGGCACCACAGTGTGCTCCGCTCCCTAGTTTATCAAGCACTAAGCTCGCTCTTCGCAGCGGAGCTAAGAGATCGTCCCTAAGTGCTGATAGCGGTGCTTATGCAGCTTCAGTACCCAAGGGCATTCCCAAAGTTCTTAGCCGCGAAACTAGAGCTAAAGTATTATTTAGTGCTAATTACCTCTGCGGTGATGAAAAGAATAGAGCTTCATCCTATGCGCAATCTAACAGAGCCTCTACGCTAAATCGCTTAAGCCTGGATGGGTCTGACTTGCGAGAATTCCTGACAAGCAAACGGAAGGTGGAATCTTTCTGAACTTTTCCCTCCTGTTATCAATAAGTGGGATGTCAGTTGGTGACAGTCCACTCAGTCTATTTTCGGCTAAGACCAATCCCCGCCACTCCTCCAGACCGACAATCAATTTTTAATCGACTATCAGAACAAGATCCTGTGAAGCATCGCAAAAGGAGCGTATCAAAGATCTGCCCTCTGCATTCGTTAATATGATCGGAAGGAGACGAGAGCTGCGTAGGGACAGATGAGCGTCGCATGCCGCTCCCTTCAATTCTCCAGATCCGGATTATAGTTCGGCCTTGGTGAAGTCTTGGTACACAAAGAAGGTGTCTTCCGAAACACCAGATTTAGGGTCGCAATACCCTATAGTTATGAGCAGTCATCCTCCTCAACTATTGTCACGCCCCGCTTCCCAAAATATGGGAAAACAGAGTCGCGATGAGAGTCGGCGATGTATATACGCGAGGAAAATACCCCACGCATAAACGCTAAGCCTAAAGTAACCTAAACAAGTTATAAATCTCTACCAAAATTAATCAATAATCACTGAATATCCCATATAAACATCCACACATTATATCATATTAAAAGCACCGGAATGGAGACTGAATCTGATATGCATGGATCAAGAAAAGTACAGAACAGGAATAAAAAGAGGAAAGAATACAAAATCAAAAGGGAAAGCGTCCAGCTCTTCGCAAAGTGTATAGTCTCATCGAACACATGCACAATAGAAACAAAGCGTCCAATATCTGGACGTGCAAATCCAGGGTCGTTAGAAAGTAACCTGGTGAGTGTGTGTGTAAAGAGGACTGCTCGTGCATATAAACAATGTGCACAGAATAATAACAAGGTAAACTGTAGACAGAAGATAACTATAACATGATAAATAAACAACTAAATGACAATAACATGAATAAGTGTGTAGATAAAAGGCAAGTAAAATAACTGTAAGCAAACTACTGATGTTTAGATATGTATCCTAGCAATATTACTAATCTGCTATATAATTATGGTCATGATTACAATCATATGTCTATCATAGTGATATATATGTACAATCAGGTGATTACGGTCAGTCACAATGCATTAACAGTTCATTTATCATTTATTATGTTAGCGAACACCAATTGCTACCTATAATAGACCATCCCATACTATGCCTACTACACGTGTCAATCGATATCCTAAATTTATTGAAATTAATAGAAGAGACATTGTCCATGCTTTAGATGGGTTCCGTACATACCAGGAACCACGGCCCAATCACCTGGCACTGAACCAGGTCCTACCGCTAGGTAGTCAATAACAATAACAATAACAATAACAATGTGTCAATAACAATGACAATATGGACAATACGGGATGTCAGTCATCCTCTGAAACCCTGCAGTAAAACCGTATCTCGGCTGCGCAACCTATATCCTAGGTCCAATCAAAATACAGGCGCTGTCTCCTCCATCAATTTCCCCAATCCCAGTGTAAGTTGTTCAATTACTTAATTATTGAGTTTAGTAAAAACAATCAATACTCATGTTACTTACAACACTGAAATGATGCGGTGACAGTAACGATAACAGTACAGTAACAGTAAATCAGTAATCGTATACACGGTGAACAATATCAGTAACAGTAAACGGTAACAGTAACCGTGTATACGATGAGCAATGGGACTGTACAGGGTGTTACCAGTCAAACAATATTTTTTCAGTAACATTCAATAACATAAAATAATACAGTAACAGTCTAGACACCTTTAGTCAATACACAATATCATATATATAACCGACCAAAATCTCATAATTGTACAGAATACAATACCAATGAATCTGCCAACTCATAATTTCAATAGTCATCATGAACATCAAATATCAATTCATATCGAGTATTCTGGTATAATAAGCCACCCTCTCAATATATTAATAATCAATGATCAGTTCTCTTACCCTATCAATCAACTCTGATCTTCACGTCATCAATATATTCACATCTCAATAACTGAAATAACCAATATTCTGACACATCTATTCAGATCTCTATACTCCAGTCCGATCAAGGTCATCACACACTCTTACTTCTATCAAGGTCAATCATAAGATCCCAAAACTCGGTAACATATCAGATATATACTTAAGATCTATCAAGTCAGGTCAATTCAATCAATACCTATTCCTCAAATCTGATCCATCCACCTATAGCCAAGACCATAACTAAATGGTAAAGTCCTCAATCCATAAGAATCTAAAACAGCAGTCAGAACAAGAGTTAGTTGACTAGGGGAGGAGCAAGTCGACTAGGGTAGTATTTTAGTCGACTAATAATGTAACCCCCTGATCCCCAGTGTACGTATCACAGTATCCGTACGCGATACAACGTACAAAATTGATTTGACCTTCGTGGTAGTCCGATTGACCCGATTTCAGTTTCAAAAATCATTTTCAAATATTCGAGATTTTTCAGGATTTTTTGAAATTTTCTGAATTATTTTGGAAAATCCCGTAGTCGGTGTCGACCAATACCGATAATCGACTCTACTATTTTTATTTCACCAACGGAGTAGAATTTTGAGAATCCGCTTTTATCATGTGTCTTAGAATTGGATTCTCTACATTAGTGTATTTTTGGGAATTTTTCTGAGTTTATCGAAAATCCGGCCAAACCGGTGTCGCCCGGTGTCGGCGAGACACTCCGGGATTTTTAATTTGCAAACCGCATAGAATTTCTGCAAACCGTCTTCATATGACGGATCAGAATAATATTTTCTATTTTCTGTAATTTTTGGGCACCGTTCAGAGCTAGTCGAATTTTGAGCCAATATTCTAATATTTAAATATTAATTTTTTTATTTTTCTTTTCTTTTCTTCTTCCTTCTTCTTCCACAAGCTTCTTCTCCTCCACCGCCTAAACCCAACCGCCTCTCTCTCCTATAAATCTTACCTCCCTCTCTCTCACACACAATTTCCTCTCTCTCTAAAAACTCTCTCCACAACACACTCTCTCTCTCCTCCCAATTTCTCTCTCTCCCCTTCTCTCTCTCCCACTCTCTCTGTACTGTCCTGCTGCCCATGGCCGGCCAGGCCGCCGGCGTCCCTCGCCGGCCATGCCTGGCGGCGCGGCGGGCCACCCGGGCGCCCTCAGCCCGACGCTCCTCTCCGGCCGCCGGCCTCCACGGCCGCGCGGCCATGTTCAGGGCAGCAAAGGCTGCCCTGCTCCCTTCTCCCCTCTCCTCTTTCTCTCTCTCTCCCTCTCTCACCTTCTCTCTTCCTCACCCTCTCTCTCTCACTCACCCCTCCCTCTATCCCTCTCTGAGCCGCCGCCGGCGGCCGGGATCGCCGCCGACAGGCCGGCCGTCGTCGCCGGCCAGCTGAGCTGGCCGCCGGCCCGCGCAGGGTGCAGCAGCAGCAATAGCTGCTGCTGCTATTCCCCTCTTGTGTGGGTTTGGGTTTTACCCAAACCCATTAACCCAATAGGGTTAATTAAAAACCCAATACCCACTAAACCCTACCCGGTAACCCATTAACCCATTTAATTAAGTTATGGGTTTGGGTTGTGGATCTGGACCCGACCCGTTATGAGCCAAACCCGCATCCGAAACCCGTTAAAGGTAATTTTACAGAAAACCCCCTGCTAAGATTTCTTATTTACATTTCAATATTTTTATTACATATTTAACCTTATTTGTTATGGTTTAGTATTCGGGCGATAACTGGAGCATCCGGACTCCGATTTGGACAATTTGGATCCGTTGCACTCGTGGGAAAGAGAGCTACCTTCTCATGGATAGTTTGTGAGTGTTTTTATTTTATAAATTATCTTTTATCGTTTAGGATATGAATTGATTGCTTTCTGTGACAAATCATGATTATAGATAAAATACGGTAACTATTAATTATTAACTGGTAATGATTAGATATGCATTATAATATGAATAACCTAGGATATTGTTAGGTATTTTCTGATTTAGAATGCAGATAAGAAGGTAATTATAATACCAATAAATACTGGCAGAGACAACTCGGACACGGTCATCATACCTGCACAGCCACTGACACTCGGACCACTAGTTCACCATATATTTGGACACTATTATTTTATGTTAATGTCTTATATCATAGTTAGATAACTATCGTCACATAGACACTGATCCACGGTATTCGACAACACTACACTGTCACTAGATATGACTGCAGGACACCGGCATTGCATGCATTGATAGTACCTGTACATGTATCCCCGTTGCACAGATACTATGACACTGTCACCGTTACAGACCCACCGATACACTCGACATAGTGATTGCATGGCAACCTTTGATACACTACACGGGACACTGTTATTGCATGTACATGTTGCACAGATACTATGACACGTCTTACGTTCGTATTCATGTGCACCACTTCACGGCATACCGTCAAGTCCTATACCGTTATCATCAGTACATAGATTCTCGGCATATCACTGCTATACATGCATGTATGGTTTCAATAGTCATCATGAACATCAAATATCAATTCATATCGAGTATTCTGGTATAATAAGCCACCCTCTCAATATATTAATAATCAATGATCAGTTCTCTTACCCTATCAATCAACTCTGATCTTCACGTCATCAATATATTCACATCTCAATAACTGAAATAACCAATATTCTGACACATCTATTCAGATCTCTATACTCCAGTCCGATCAAGGTCATCACACACTCTTACTTCTATCAAGGTCAATCATAAGATCCCAAAACTCGGTAACATATCAGATATATACCTAAGATCTATCAAGTCAGGTCAATTCAATCAATACCTATTCCTCAAATCTGATCCATCCACCTATAGCCAAGACCATAACTAAATGGTAAAGTCCTCAATCCATAAGAATCTAAAACAGCAGTCAGAACAAGAGTTAGTTGACTAGGGGAGGAGCAAGTCGACTAGGGTAGTATTTTAGTCGACTAATAATGTAACCCCTGATCCCCGGTGTACGTATCACAGTATCCGTACGCGATACAACGTACAAAATTGATTTGACCTTCGTGGTAGTCCGATTGAGCCGATTTCAGTTTCAAAAATCATTTTCAAATATTCGAGATTTTTCAGGATTTTCTGAAATTTTTCTGGATTATTTTGGAAAATCCCGTAGTCGGTGTCGACCAATACCGATAATCGACTCTACTATTTTTATTTCACCAACGGAGTAGAATTTTGAGAATCCGCTTTTATCATGTGTCTTAGAATTGGATTCTCTACATTAGGGTATTTTGGAAATTTTTCTGAGTTTATCGAAAATCCGGCCAACCTGTGTCGCCCGGTGTCGGCGAGACACTCCGGGATTTTTAATTTGCAAACCGCATAGAATTTCTGTAAACCGTCTTCATATGACGGATCAGAATAATATTTTCTATTTTCTGTAATTTTTGGGCACCGTTCAGAGCTAGTCGAATTTTGAGCCAATATTCTAATATTTAAATATTAATTTTTTTCTTTTTCTTTTCTTTTCTTCTTCCTTCTTCTTCCACAAGCTTCTTCTCCTCCACCGCCTAAACCCAACCGCCTCTCTCTCCTATAAATCCTACCTCCCTCTCTCTCACACACAATTTCCTCTCTCTCTAAAAACTCTCTCCACAACACACACTCTTTCTCCTCCCAATTTCTCTCTCTCCCCCTTCTCTCTCTCCCACTCTCTCTGTACTGTCCTGCTGCCCATGGCCGGCCAGGCCGCCGGCGTCCCTCGCCGGCCATGCCTGGCGGCGCGGCGGGCCGCCCGGGCGCCCTCAGCCCGACGCTCCTCTCCGGCCGCCGGCCTCCACGGCCGCGCAGCCGCGCGGCCATGTTCAGGGCAGCAAAGGCTGCCCTGCTCCCTTCTCCCCTCTCCTCTTTCTCTCTCTCTCCCTCTCTCACCTTCTCTCTTCCTCACCCTCTCTCTCTCACTCACCCCTCCCTCTATCCCTCTCTGAGCCGCCGCCGGCGGCCGGGATCGCCGCCGACAGGCCGGCCGTCGCCGCCGGCCAGCTGAGCTGGCGGGCCGGCCCGCGCAGGGTGCAGCAGCAGCAATAGCTGCTGCTGCTATTCCCCTCTTGTGTGGGTTTGGGTTTTACCCAACCCATTAACCCAATAGGGTTAATTAAAAACCCAATACCCACTAAACCCTACCCGGTAACCCATTAACCCATTTAATTAAGTTATGGGTTTGGGTTGTGGATCTGGATCCGACCCGTTATGAGCCCAAACCCGCATCCGAAACCCGTTAAAGGTAATTTTACAGAAAACCCCCTGCTAAGATTTCTTATTTACATTTCAATATTTTTATTACATATTTAACCTTATTTGTTATGGTTTAGTATTCGGGCGATAACTGGAGCATCCGGACTCCGATTTGGACAATTTTGGATCCGTTGCACTCGTGGGAAAGAGAGCTACCTTCTCATGGATAGTTTGTGAGTGTTTTTATTTTATAAATTATCTTTTATCGTTTAGGGATATGAATTGATTGCTTTCTGTGACAAATCATGATTATAGATAAATACGGTAACTATTAATTATTAACTGGTAATGATTAGACATGCATTATAATATGAATAACCTAGGATATTGTTAGGTATTTTCTGATTTAGAATGCAGATAAGAAGGTAATTATAATACCAATAAATACTGGCAGAGACAACTCGGACACGGTCATCATACCTGCACAGCCACTGACACTCGGACCACTAGTTCACCATATATTTGGACACTATTATTTCATGTTAATGTCTTATATCATAGTTAGATAACTATCGTCACATAGACACTGATCCACGGTATTCGACAACACTACACTGTCACTAGATATGACTGCAGGACACCGACATTGCATGCATTGATAGTACCTGTACATGTATCCCCGTTGCACAGATACTATGACACTGTCACCGTTACAGACCCACCGATACACTCGACATAGTGATTGCATGGCAACCTTTGATACACTACACGGGACACTGTTATTGCATGTACATGTTGCACAGATACTATGACACGTCTTACGTTCGTATTCATGTGCACCACTTCACGGCATACCGTCAAGTCCTATACCGTTATCATCAGTACATAGATTCTCGGCATATCACTGCTATACATGCATGTATGGTTTCAATAGTCATCATGAACATCAAATATCAATTCATATCGAGTATTCTGGTATAATAAGCCACCCTCTCAATATATTAATAATCAATGATCAGTTCTCTTACCCTATCAATCAACTCTGATCTTCACGTCATCAATATATTCACATCTCAATAACTGAAATAACCAATATTCTGACACATCTATTCAGATCTCTATACTCCAGTCCAATCAAGGTCATCACACACTCTTACTTCTATCAAGGTCAATCATAAGATCCCAAAACTCGGTAACATATCAGATATATACCTAAGATCTATCAAGTCAGGTCAATTCAATCAATACCTATTCCTCAAATCTGATCCATCCACCTATAGTGTAACGGTCCCAGTTTAATAAATCCTCAATTTGCATAACCTCCACTTACAAAGCCGATTAATCAAATCTTTTCCTTATTTCTTAGAAATTTCGGCAGCACCTCCTCTGTAATTACTGGTCGGATATAATATCCAATACAGATATAATGATTTCGGCTAACATCAGCCTACTTATTCTCATTCCAACCATATAACTTAATTCAAAATCATCCACACAACCATGAAAATTTTTCGGCTTGACATCGCCTACTTATGGAGAAACAAAATAACATAAACTCTAGAGTTTCTAACTCCGCATCCATAGGCTTTCAGAATTCATAACTTCCAACTAATCATGGGCATTAAATAGATAATACACTTCTTATTGTTACAACTCAATGACAATAACTCAAATGTCAACTTGAAATGAAACTACCATAAGGTTCTCCACATATGTATATACAAGATTAATCATGCCTCCCATGACCCACATATATAAAATGCACAAACACAAATGTCCCAAAATACAAGAGATGGATCGGTTCGGAATGAACCCTGCGCAGCATAGCCCTGACCCCTGCCTCCAAGCAACCTGCAATACATAAGTCTGTGGGAGGGTGAGCTCGACAGCTCAGTGAGTGAGGTGAAAATAATCAAGAAAAGATAATATCTCAACAAGAGTATGAATATACACGCAATGAAAGGAATCTGAAACAGTAAGAAGACAAGAATCGGAGGCATCCGATAGTTTGGTAATCAAGATCTCAGCCTCTACAATTTCTGAGAACGATCAGACTCTTCTTTAGTATTCCCCAATTTCTTAATTGAATTTCATCTTTATGTATGATAAGTTTTATGAGTTATATAGCCAAACTCTCTCACCTTAAGCGTACATAGTGTGTATTACTCACGTGTCTAGTATTCCACGCTATAATATGCCAACCACCAAAGTTATGCCATAGACCTAGTTTATGCATTCAAATAACACTTACATCACAAGCCATAATTATATAACATAAAACCACATCATATTTCTCATAATGCAATAACGCATCACACTTCAAGAAATGCACTGGTTCACATGCACACTTTTACCCAATATATGGTATTCATTTCAATGAACTAAACTTGTATTCTGATGGTTTCGTTGTCATATACAACGACACATCCATCATACCCCCAGTGTCACACACACACATACACATTTGTATCACACATAACCATTCATTATCAATCATTTGTAAGGATGCAATTAAGTGTATATCATAGCACCGTCTTCGCACTTCGCCCGTGCCATACGGGTCCCTTCCTCCTGGTATATACACATATTTATAAAGCACCGTCTTCGCACTCCGCCCAGCATACGGGTCCCTTCCTCCTAATATAATATATATATCATGTATATACAATAATAACACCGTCTTCCCCCCTCCTACCGGTTCTCGCACGGCCCCTTCCTCCAATATATATATATATATATATATGTATTTGTCAAATCCCCGTCTTCCCCCCTCCTACCGGCTCCCGCCCGGCCCCTTCCTCCTCTTATATAATGCATCATGCAAACTTAAGTTATAATATTCATACAAGCAATATAAAACTAGCTTACATGTCATGCCCGAAATGATGTGCAACAATACGAAAGAAGACATGTGCTTGGGTTTACCCAATATCATAGTAACAACACAATAACCAACGCATCCAATTCCATAAGATTCATATATCATGCACATCAATTCCCTTACAAAAGCAATCCTACTCACAATTAATGTTTATCTGTCAGATTGCATCATTACAGGAATATTCATATCAATTAATTAATCAGAACATGCCACCCAATTACATTAAGTACAGAAAACAAGTGATATTCACCCATCATATTCATATCAATCATAATGATTCTTATTCAGTGAGACACATGCCAATGCCCTTGTACACCGTGTTTCAAAGTTCTACATTAAATGCAACACTTATTACACAAGGTTGTGTTCAGTTCCAAGCCTGCCTTACTATCCCTTTATTCTTGTAACACGGTATATGTGTGAAGATATATATAATATGGGTGCTTTCTATGTAATGCTCTAAATATATTTGAACAGAGGAACGACCCTGTTCACATGGTTCACACATGCATAACGACCAGATAGTACATATGTACATATGCCACATACCCATAGAGTTGATCATCGTCTCAGATAATCGGCTTATCCCTTTTAACTAGAATAATATGAACGCCACAATCATACTTTAATCCCTAACGTAAATCAAGACATTGTACTCCAAAGAGAAAAGAAACCATTAAGAATTGGAACGATATAGCAAATACGATTAAAAGTGTTTCTCTCAAGTATCTAATAAGTTTGGTCACCGTAAGGGGCACATACTATCAGTATGCAAAAGTATTACTCGTACAAACATCCTGGCTAAATGGATGGGTAAGTCGAGACTATAAGGAGAAACAAATGTCTCATACGTGCTAGTTAATTTGAATACAACTCTCTAATATTACAATAAGAAAATCTTTCCTTTCAATTAGTATTCATGTTCACTCATCTATTAGTCTATTGTCCATACAATTTAGTGTGGGTCGATAACTTGACCGATTATCAGTGAATTACAATTTATCAGTCTATCATCCTTACCATTTACTTTCGGCGCTTCAGAAATTTCTACGGACTATGTGCCAATAAATACTCTATTCACAGTCCAGCTACTAGGCCACCAAAGAGATTATGTGTTAGGATGAAATATATCTTTTGGAGTCCATAACACAATAATTCCTTATTTTGATAAAATTTACGAAATCTGAGTCTAAGGGTAAACACTAGCACACTGAGTGCACAGGCAACCTCGTTATGAAACATTAATTTAAAATAGTCCGCATTTAAATAAATAGGTATGACATACCCGTGTTCGTAACATGCGTTACTGAAGGAGAGTGATTGGTTCTAAGCTCAGCACAACATGCCTGAATATTTCCAAAAATTTTCCCATAAATCCACCTAAATCTGTTTCATCGGATCTGACCTTCCTATCAATCGAAGACGATTTATCGTAACTTCTACTTTTGATATTAGAATGAGACGCAGGGACTTCCTTTAAAACTTAGATTTATAGATCTTTCTAATCAATATATTAAATGACCCATTTAATTCACATGAACAGCTTTTATCTCCGACAAAATTAACTTAAATTGATGTTTTTTTTTTTTTTTTTTTTTCCACACAGTTTCCTCTAACATCCTTATGGTTAGTCTGAAAAATTTAATGCAAAACAGCCTAGCAAAAACAAAAAGGAACGGGAAAAAAAGAAAATAAACAATGGTGGACGTATGAAGTTCATCCAAGTATAATAGTATAAATTTATACATTGAACTTGTCAATCTTCCATGTACATGAAACCATCTTAAACAATTATCCCTCCTCTTATAGCAATGTAGCCTCGACTTTCTACAAGCACTCTCATTTTATATTCTATCATTCACTGTCCTGCCTTTTCATCCATTCTACATCCTAATTTCGGCAACACTCACTTTCTAAACAAGTTGTAATTGCTCAACAATCAAGTCACCCATAAAGCTCCAGTCCAAGTAAACATCAGATCACAGTTTATAAAATCCAGAAAAACCTATTTTTGAAAGAAAAAAAAATCCCCGGAACTGAGGAATGTACTTTAATTTGCATGTGGGCTTATTCTGCACTTCTGATAGGAATGCAATTACTAAAAGATCTTGCCTTTCATCTCAGCTTCTATATGTGGGTGGATATTGGACGGTTGCGCCTAATTGAATCAGATTCAACTGAATGACAAAATAAAGTATGTTTCTATACTAACCAACTGGCTTCAAAGTTTTGTTGCTAGCCTCTCCCCCGCATATAGTTGCCTTTGCCATGAAACATGCATCAACTTATGAGTTAGTATTGCGCTCCACGGACCCCATTTGGATGGCTAAATTATGATCATGAGAATTTTCTAGGCTCCCATAAACTCTTAGAATGTCCTCTCACAAGAATACTATCACATCAGAGCAAGGTGTTATGCATGGTAAACGAAGGGTTTCCAGATTCAAGTCCCTAACAATTAGTCTGTTTTGATAGTCTCCCACAAATCTAATATTTGATACTTGTTTAACAATGTGCCCCACAGATCATGACTCCGCCTTTGAGGACAGCAAATTAGTCCTCCCATGGGACTCATAACAGATGAATCCCACATTGTCAAGGACTTGTACAAGAATCATGTTTGCAGAGAATTAATATCAAATAAAGTTAATTGTTAGGGATCTTTATTTCAATAAAACACAACATGAAACATCCAAGAATTTATTGTATAAATTTTATACAAATAATTTGAACATTCATATAAAGCAAATCTCTGTCAATTTCATAAAGATCTCAACAAGCATGTAGTAGCAAAAAGAATAGGTTAAAGGCTTTACTTCTTTAGTCACGTAGAACAAAGGAGGTAGGCAGAGATAATGAAAGATGAGAAATTAGTGATGTGCAGAAACAAGAAGTATTTCTAAATAATTAGAGCATGCATACTGGAAAATAAAGCCCCCTAATATCATCCATCAAACATGCTAAAAAAATAGAAATGGACTAATTTTAAAGTATAGTACAAGTGCTCCAAACTGAATCTGCACAAAGGACAATTAACCTTACATACTTTAAAAGCTATGAAATTTCAAGGGATAATAGCATGAATAGCTCAAGGGAAGAGTTTTCATTCAACCAATAGATCAATTTTAGGGATTTCCAAGAGATGAAATTTGAGAAGAAGAAAGAGGGAAAAAAAAAAACCCACTCACCATCATCAAATCGACCCGGCCTCGTCGCCCTCCGCGGCCCGGCCGGCCGCCGCCCAGCCGCGGCCTGGCCGGCCGCCGCTGCTGGCCCCCGCCCCGCGCGCGCGCGATCTCCGATCCAAGGGGAGAGAGGAGGATTTAGTGGGAGAAAGAAATTGGAAACATGAAGTGGAGATGGGTTTCATCTAGGTTCTAGGCTTTCTTCTCCATGAAGAAAGCTCTCTAGGATAAGGATGAAAGAATAGAAATTGCCTTGACTCTTTTAAGGTCCCCATTCCAAAATATAACAAGTTTGCCACCCTCCTTCATCCAAGTGTCACTCCCCAAATCAAGAAGATCTAGGCCCTTGATCTCCCATCTCATGCATACCTACTCCCCCCACTAAAAAAAAATAATATAATAAATTGCTATGAATGTATTTTCTTGGCAAATACAAGTATTTCAAGTATAATACTAGTATTTCATCTCATTGAAATACAAGTCACATATATTTCATGATATAGGTATATTCATATATACCACTAGACATTCCCAAAATTAAATAAAAAAAATCATTACACACACAATTAACATAATCATTCGAGATTTATATTTTAAATCAAGGTTTTAAAAATTCGGGGTGTTACATTCTACCCTCCTTACAAAAGTTTCGTCCTCGAAACTTGCTACCTGAAGTGAGTAAGCATAAAACTTTGCATTTCTCTTGCATATCATAAAATCTTCCTTTGATGCAATATTTTTCTCAATCATCCTCCTCAAGATTCATTATTTCTTGATCAATTCTATACTATGTCCTTACGATCCAAATTAATCTTGACTCACTTGATATTTTTATCATTCCCTTACTCCAGTGTCCCATACCACTGGCAGCTCATACTGAGGGCCCACACCCCCAGCCGAACACATCCGAATTATGGCATGTGGGTACCATAATCCGAACATAAGGCAGTGACCAAATATCCCGCGCTTCAGGATTAGTCATACACGTAAGAACTCCTACCCCCCTTAATCCAATCATAACAACAACATTCCACATACACACAAAACATAATCATGCATATCAATCATGACAATCAACCTAGCAATCTAATCCTCTTCCGACCACAACAATTCTAAGTCTAATACTCATTCTATATCCTGCGCTCTGATACCAACTGTAACGGTCCCAGTTTAATAAATCCTCAATTTGCATAACCTCCACTTACAAAGCCGATTAATCAAATCTTTTCCTTATTTCTTAGAAATTTCGGCAGCACCTCCTCTGTAATTACTGGTCGGATATAATATCCAATACAGATATAATGATTTCGGCTAACATCAGCCTACTTATTCTCATTCCAACCATATAACTTAATTCAAAATCATCCACACAACCATGAAATTTTTCGGCTTGACATCGCCTACTTATGGAGAAACAAAATAACATAAACTCTAGAGTTTCTAACTCCGCATCCATAGGCTTTCAGAATTCATAACTTCCAACTAATCATGGTCATTAAATAGATAATACACTTCTTATTGTTACAACTCAATGACAATAACTCAAATGTCAACTTGAAATGAAACTACCATAAGGTTCTCCACATATGTATATACAAGATTAATCATGCCTCCCATGACCCACATATATAAAATGCACAAACACAAATGTCCCAAAATACAAGAGATGGATCGGTTCGGAATGAACCCTGCGCAGCATAGCCCTGACCCCTGCCTCCAAGCAACCTGCAATACATAAGTCTGTGGGAGGGTGAGCTCGACAGCTCAGTGAGTGAGGTGGAAATAATCAAGAAAAGATAATATCTCAACAAGAGTATGAATATACACGCAATGAAAGGAATCTGAAACAGTAAGAAGACAAGAATCGGAGGCATCCGATAGTTTGGTAATCAAGATCTCAGCCTCTACAATTTCTGAGAACGATCAGACTCTTCTTTAGTATCCCCAATTTCTTAATTGAATTTCATCTTTATGTATGATAAGTTTTATGAGTTATATAGCCAAACTCTCTCACCTTAAGCGTACATAGTGTGTATTACTCACGTGTCTAGTATTCCACGCTATAATATGCCAACCACCAAAGTTATGCCATAGACCTAGTTTATGCATTCAAATAACACTTACATCACAAGCCATAATTATATAACATAAAACCACATCATATTTCTCATAATGCAATAACGCATCACACTTCAAGAAATGCACTGGTTCACATGCACACTTTTACCCAATATATGGTATTCATTTCAATGAACTAAACTTGTATTCTGATGGTTTCGTTGTCATATACAACGACACATCCATCATACCCCCAGTGTCACACACACACATACACATTTGTATCACACATAACTATTCATTATCAATCATTTGTAAGGATGCAATTAAGTGTATATCATAGCACCGTCTTCGCACTTCGCCCGTGCCATACGGGTCCCTTCCTCCTGGTATATACACATATTTATAAAGCACCGTCTTCGCACTCCGCCCAGCATACGGGTCCCTTCCTCCTAATATAATATATATATCATGTATATACAACAATAACACCGTCTTCCCCCCTCCTACCGGTTCTCGCACGGCCCCTTCCTCCAATATATATATATATATGTATTTGTCAAATCCCCGTCTTCCCCCCTCCTACCGGCTCCCGCCCGGCCCCTTCCTCCTCTTATATAATGCATCATGCAAACTTAAGTTATAATATTCATACAAGCAATATAAAACTAGCTTACATGTCATGCCCGAAATGATGTGCAACAATACGAAAGAAGACATGTGCTTGGGGTTTACCCAATATCATAGTAACAACACAATAACCAACGCATCCAATTCCATAAGATTCATATATCATGCACATCAATTCCCTTACAAAAGCAATCCTACTCACAATTAATGTTTATCTGTCAGATTGCATCATTACAGGAATATTCATATCAATTAATTAATCAGAACATGCCACCCAATTACATTAAGTACAGAAAACAAGTGATATTCACCCATCATATTCATATCAATCATAATGATTCTTATTCAGTGAGACACATGCCAATGCCCTTGTACACCGTGTTTCAAAGTTCTACATTAAATGCAACACTTATTACACAAGGTTGTTTTCAGTTCCAAGCCTGCCTTACTATCCCTTTATTCTTGTAACACGGTATATGTGTGAAGATATATATAATATGGGTGCTTTCTATGTAATGCTCTAAATATATTTGAACAGAGGAACGACCCTGTTCACATGGTTCACACATGCATAACGACCAGATAGTACATATGTACATATGCCACATACCCATAGAGTTGATCATCGTCTCAGATAATCGGCTTATCCCTTTTAACTAGAATAATATGAACGCCACAATCATACTTTAATCCCTAACGTAAATCAAGACATTGTACTCCAAAGAGAAAAGAAACCATTAAGAATTGGAACGATATAGCAAATACGATTAAAAGTGTTTCTCTCAAGTATCTAATAAGTTTGGTCACCGTAAGGGGCACATGCTATCAGTATGCAAAAGTATTACTCGTACAAACATCCTGGCTAAATGGATGGGTAAGTCGAGACTATAAGGAGAAACAAATGTCTCATACGTGCTAGTTAATTTGAATACAACTCTCTAATATTACAATAAGAAAATCTTTCCTTTCAATTAGTATTCATGTTCACTCATCTATTAGTCTATTGTCCATACAATTTAGTGTGGGTCGATAACTTGACCGATTATCAGTGAATTACAATTTATCAGTCTATCATCCTTACCATTTACTTTCGGCGCTTCAGAGATTTCTACGGACTATGTGCCAATAAATACTCTATTCACAGTCCAGCTACTAGGCCACCAAAGAGATTATGTGTTAGGATGAAATATATCTTTTGGAGTCCATAACACAATAATTCCTTATTTTGATAAAATTTACGAAATCTGAGTCTAAGGGTAAACACTAGCACACTGAGTGCACAGGCAACCTCGTTATGAAACATTAATTTAAAATAGTCCGCATTTAAATAAATAGGTATGACATACCCGTGTTCGTAACATGCGTTACTGAAGGAGAGTGATTGGTTCTAAGCTCAGCACAACATGCCTGAATATTTCCAAAAATTTTCCCATAAATCCACCTAAATCTGTTTCATCGGATCTGACCTTCCTATCAATCGAAGACGATTTATCGTAACTTCTACTTTTGATATTAGAATGAGACGCAGGGACTTCCTTTAAAACTTAGATTTATAGATCTTTCTAATCAATATATTAAATGACCCATTTAATTCACATGAACAGCTTTTATCTCCGACAAAATTAACTTAAATTGATGTTTTTTTTTTTTTTTTTTTTTCCACACAGTTTCCTCTAACATCCTTATGGTTAGTCTGAAAAATTTAATGCAAAACAGCCTAGCAAAAACAAAAAGGAACGGGAAAAAAAGAAAATAAACAATGGTGGACGTATGAAGTTCATCCAAGTATAATAGTATAAATTTATACATTGAACTTGTCAATCTTCCATGTACATGAAACCATCTTAAACAATTATCCCTCCTCTTATAGCAATGTAGCCTCGACTTTCTACAAGCACTCTCATTTTATATTCTATCATTCACTGTCCTGCCTTTTCATCCATTCTACATCCTAATTTCGGCAACACTCACTTTCTAAACAAGTTGTAATTGCTCAACAATCAAGTCACCCATAAAGCTCCAGTCCAAGTAAACATCAGATCACAGTTTATAAAATCCAGAAAAACCTATTTTTGAAAGAAAAAAAAAATCCCCGGAACTGAGGAATGTACTTTAATTTGCATGTGGGCTTATTCTGCACTTCTGATAGGAATGCAATTACTAAAAGATCTTGCCTTTCATCTCAGCTTCTATATGTGGGTGGATATTGGACGGTTGCGCCTAATTGAATCAGATTCAACTGAATGACAAAATAAAGTATGTTTCTATACTAACCAACTGGCTTCAAAGTTTTGTTGCTAGCCTCTCCCCCGCATATAGTTGCCTTTGCCATGAAACATGCATCAACTTATGAGTTAGTATTGCGCTCCACGGACCCCATTTGGATGGCTAAATTATGATCATGAGAATTTTCTAGGCTCCCATAAACTCTTAGAATGTCCTCTCACAAGAATACTATCACATCAGAGCAAGGTGTTATGCATGGTAAACGAAGGGTTTCCAGATTCAAGTCCCTAACAATTAGTCTGTTTTGATAGTCTCCACAAATCTAATATTTGATACTTGTTTAACAATGTGCCCCACAGATCATGACTCCGCCTTTGAGGACAGCAAATTAGTCCTCCCATGGGACTCATAACAGATGAATCCCACATTGTCAAGGACTTGTACAAGAATCATGTTTGCAGAGAATTAATATCAAATAAAGTTAATTGTTAGGGATCTTTATTTCAATAAAACACAACATGAAACATCCAAGAATTTATTGTATAAATTTTATACAAATAATTTGAACATTCATATAAAGCAAATCTCTGTCAATTTCATAAAGATCTCAACAAGCATGTAGTAGCAAAAAGAATAGGTTAAAGGCTTTACTTCTTTAGTCACGTAGAACAAAGGAGGTAGGCAGAGATAATGAAAGATGAGAAATTAGTGATGTGCAGAAACAAGAAGTATTTCTAAATAATTAGAGCATGCATACTGGAAAATAAAGCCCCCTAATATCATCCATCAAACATGCTAAAAAAATAGAAATGGACTAATTTTAAAGTATAGTACAAGTGCTCCAAACTGAATCTGCACAAAGGACAATTAACCTTACATACTTTAAAAGCTATGAAATTTCAAGGGATAATAGCATGAATAGCTCAAGGGAAGAGTTTTCATTCAACCAATAGATCAATTTTAGGGATTTCCAAGAGATGAAATTTGAGAAGAAGAAAGAGGGAAAAAAAAAAAAACCCACTCACCATCATCAAATCGACCCGGCCTCGTCGCCCTCCGCGGCCCGGCCGGCCGCCGCCCAGCCGCGGCCTGGCCGGCCGCGGCCTGGCCGGCCGCCGCTGCTGGCCCCGCCCCGCGCGCGCGCGATCTCCGATCCAAGGGGAGAGAGGAGGATTTAGTGGGAGAAAGAAATTGGAAACATGAAGTGGAGATGGGTTTCATCTAGGTTCTAGGCTTTCTTCTCCATGAAGAAAGCTCTCTAGGATAAGGATGAAAGAATAGAAATTGCCTTGACTCTTTTAAGGTCCCCATTCCAAAATATAACAAGTTTGCCACCCTCCTTCATCCAAGTGTCACTCCCCCAAATCAAGAAGATCTAGGCCCTTGATCTCCCATCTCATGCATACCTACTCCCCCCACTAAAAAAAAAATAATATAATAAATTGCTATGAATGTATTTTCTTGGCAAATACAAGTATTTCAAGTATAATACTAGTATTTCATCTCATTGAAATACAAGTCACATATATTTCATGATATAGGTATATTCATATATACCACTAGACATTCCCAAAATTAAATAAAAAAAATCATTACACACACAATTAACATAATCATTCGAGATTTATATTTTAAATCAAGGTTTTAAAAATTCGGGGTGTTACATATAGCCAAGACCATAACTAAATGGTAAAGTCCTCAATCCATAAGAATCTAAAACAGCAGTCAGAATAAGAGTTAGTTGACTAGGGGAGGAGCAAGTCGACTAGGGTAGTATTTTAGTCGACTAATAATGTAACCCCCTGATCCCCGGTGTACGTATCACAGTATCCGTACGCGATACAACGTACAAAATTGATTTGACCTTCGTGGTAGTCCGATTGAGCCGATTTCAGTTTCAAAAATCATTTTCAAATATTCGAGATTTTTCAGGATTTTCTGAAATTTTTCTGGATTATTTTGGAAAATCCCGTAGTCGGTGTCGACCAATACCGATAATCGACTCTACTATTTTTATTTCACCAACGGAGTAGAATTTTGAGAATCCGCTTTTATCATGTGTCTTAGAATTGGATTCTCTACATTAGGGTATTTTTGGGAATTTTTCTGAGTTTATCGAAAATCCGGCCAAACCGGTGTCGCCTGGTGTCGGCGAGACACTCCGAGATTTTTAATTTGCAAACCGCATAGAATTTCTGCAAACCGTCTTCATATAACGGATCAGAATAATATTTTCTATTTTCTGTAATTTTTGGGCACCGTTCAGAGCTAGTCGAATTTTGAGCCAATATTCTAATATTTAAATATTAATTTTTTTCTTTTTCTTTTCTTTTCTTCTTCCTTCTTCCACAAGCTTCTTCTCCTCCACTGCCTAAACCCAACCGCCTCTCTCTCCTATAAATCCTACCTCCCTCTCTCTCACACACAATTTCCTCTCTCTCTAAAAACTCTCTCCACAACACACACTCTCTCTCTCCTCCCAATTTCTCTCTCTCCCCTTCTCTCTCTCCCACTCTCTCTGTACTGTCCTGCTGCCCATGGCCGGCCAGGCCGCCGGCGTCCCTCGCCGGCCATGCCTGGCGGCGCGGCGGGCCACCCGGGCGCCCTCAGCCCGACGCTCCTCTCCGGCCGCCGGCCTCCACGGCCGCGCAGCCGCGCGGCCATGTTCAGGGCAGCAAAGGCTGCCCTGCTCCCTTCTCCCCTCTCCTCTTTCTCTCTCTCTCCCTCTCTCACCTTCTCTCTTCCTCACCCTCTCTCTCTCACTCACCCCTCCCTCTATCCCTCTCTGAGCCGCCGCCGGCGGCCGGGATCGCCGCCGATAGGCCGGCCGTCGCCGCCGGCCAGCTGAGCTGGCCGGCCGGCCCGCGCAGGGTGCAGCAGCAGCAATAGCTGCTGCTGCTATTCCCCTCTTGTGTGGGTTTGGGTTTTACCCAAACCCATTAACCCAATAGGGTTAATTAAAAACCCAATACCCACTAAACCCTACCCGGTAACCAATTAACCCATTTAATTAAGTTATGGGTTTGGGTTGTGGATCTGGACCCGACCCGTTATGAGCCAAACCCGCATCCGAAACCCGTTAAAGGTAATTTTACAGAAAACCCCCTGCTAAGATTTCTTATTTACATTTCAATATTTTTATTACATATTTAACCTTATTTGTTATGGTTTAGTATTCGGGCGATAACTGGAGCATCCGGACTCCGATTTGGACGATTTTGGATCCGTTGCACTCGTGGGAAAGAGAGCTACCTTCTCATGGATAGTTTGTGAGTGTTTTTATTTTATAAATTATCTTTTATCGTTTAGGGATATGAATTGATTGCTTTCTGTGACAAATCATGATTATAGATAAAATACGGTAACTATTAATTATTAACTGGTAATGATTAGACATGCATTATAATATGAATAACCTATGATATTGTTAGGTATTTTCTGATTTAGAATGCAGATAAGAAGGTAATTATAATACCAATAAATACTGGCAGAGACAACTCGGACACGGTCATCATACCTGCACAGCCACTGACACTCGGACCACTAGTTCACCATATATTTGGACACTATTATTTTATGTTAATG
Organism: Agave tequilana; assembly: GCA_038442645.1. Classification (NCBI taxonomy): domain Eukaryota; kingdom Viridiplantae; phylum Streptophyta; class Magnoliopsida; order Asparagales; family Asparagaceae; genus Agave; species Agave tequilana. Next base: position 84,394 of record JAVJIF010007877.1, on the reverse strand, counting down.
TCTTATATCATAGTTAGATAACTATCGTCACATAGACACTGATCCACGGTATTCGACAACACTACACTGTCACTATATATGACTGCAGGACACCGGCATTGCATGCATTGATAGTACCTGTACATGTATCCCCGTTGCACAGATACTATGACACTGTCACCGTTACAGACCCACCGATACACTCGACATAGTGATTGCATGGCAACCTTTGATACACTACACGGGACACTGTTATTGCATGTACATGTTGCACAGATACTATGACACGTCTTACGTTCGTATTCATGTGCACCACTTCACGGCATACCGTCAAGTCCTATACCGTTATCATCAGTACATAGATTCTCGGCATATCACTGTTATACATGCATGTATGGTTTCTTTATTCTTGTCATATGGATCCCCGTTCATATTACATGTATTATTATTCCATGTTCCTGTATTCATGTTATATGATTGTTTCCGGTTATTGATATGGAGATTCTCGTTACTCGACTTGAGAGCTGTTGATATGCGATATGTGGACTCCCACATCTATAGTTCCCGTTTCCTGCTATATTATTCCCGTTATATTGTTCCCGTTTCCCGTTATATTGTTCTATGCTATCAACAGAGCTCAGGTCCTGTTATCATGTTACCCATATCATGTACTGTATTGGTTCTCGTTACTTTGTATACTTGACGTATTAGATCATAAAGTTAACTTGGGTATGGGGAGACTTGACGGTTGATTAGATCTTATCGGGTAATGTACTGGATCCATATTGTTCTCCCACTGCAGGGGATGGCAGTGCTACCTACCAATTGCTCCATGAGCTCTTGTTACTAGATTATTGTTCCCCTCTTAGCGGAGGGCTCTGGTCTTAGCAGCCAGGGGTTTGATAAAGGCCGTGATCCCGGGTATACACGGGATACACTTACCCGATAAGAACTCCTCGACCATGGGTTTTCAATTAACATAATAAAACAGTATACACAATGGTGACGTCGGGAACACTTGTTATTTGGTTACTCTCTCGTTTGGATAATGGTAGCCATAGGCCATGTCCGGATGGGTTCGACTGGAGTGCGGGCTCCAGTATGAACTGCCAGTGGTATGGGACACTGGAAGAGATTAACTAAAATACCAAGTGGTACTGATTGTTATTATTGGATAAGTCACATGACATGCTCTACTCATGTATATTATTGTCCCTTCATAATTGTTACTATTGCTGCTATGTTATTCGTTATCATGTCACCTGTATATCATGTTACATTTTCTGATATTCGTTACATTCCATGTGGTACTATGCGATTCATGTACATGTATACTATGCATTGCATATGGTCTGTTTCTTGTATTCCTTGCAGACATCATGACTGTATATGCACGACACCGTAGATGGTTATATTGCATATGCTCACCTGCATGTTCATATTACATATGCCCACCTGCCTGTTCATATTGCATATGCCCACCTGCATGTTCACTTATATCATGTCACCACTAGACAACATCATTTTATAAACTGGATACAACTATAGACATGACCCGATGATAACCGGCAAGGTAGTGATGATAATAAAAGATGACATGTTTATCTATTTCTACTGCTTATTATATCCTTATCATATGGTATCACTAGTCCCACACATGTATTATATATATGTATCGTGCTTGTATTACTATTGTATATATTACTACCTCCTCCTTCATTTTACCACTCACTAGGTCGCTTTCTGACGGCCCTGGGTTTGCGTGCCCAGGTTGGAGATCTGAGTTATCGTTCGGGCAGCTAGTTCATTGGATTCACATAGTAGACTTTACCATCGGGATTCCTTTATAGGTATCTTTATGCTTTGTTCCTTTTATCTTATTTATCCCTGTTTATATATCTGTTATGATCGCTCACCCCTTTCTGCAGGTATTCTTGTACTTATGTCCTGCTGGAACTCCTGTGTATATTGAGGTTATGTCCTGTACTGAGGCTTAACGTACGCGTGAGGTTGTTTTCACCTCGCGTATGTACGTCACCATAACGTCCCCGTACCTGCGGGATTGGGGCGTTACAAATAAATAGGATAAGTCGACTATACAAGGTAATAGTCGACTAATACGGAAAGGCAAGTCAACTAGTATAAGTATTAGTCAGCAACAGAGGCTACATCACATTCTGAACAAGCACCTAGTCGACTAAGGATTTGACAAGTCGACTAACATAGGATATTAGTCGACTATAGAAAATGGCAAGTCGACTAAAGAGGTTACAGTCAACAAACAGAGAGTCGATAACTTTCCTGGAAGGTCACCAAGTCGACTATGAAGCTATGATAAGTCGACTAATAGGGCTATTAGTCGACTAATAAAAGGGGCGAGTCGACTAATAAATCTATCTGCATGCCTATTGTCTGAAATACACCTACACATATTTCCACATTCTATTAAAATGTACCCATGCTTCACTCATGCACACAGCACCAATGCATATATGTTTCTACTTTACATCTATACATACATTAAAATACAAACTCAATCAAATGTACATCATAATGAGAGAAATAGAAAGGGGAAGGGGAGCACACTTACATATAATAATTCATGGTCACCAATTGCAAGTTACACAAGCAACTGTATTACATGCACAGTACCCACTCTTAATAACTAAACATATCATCAATTGAAACATAACACCCATAATTTAAAATACAGAGAGCGAGAAGGAAAACTCACAGCTGGGCAAGCAAGGAGGCATACGGCCATCGACGGTGGCCCGCGAAGGAGTGATGACGCGCCGTGGATGTTCCGGCGAGGTGGTGGAGGGCCCGGGAGGTGACGGGGTTGGCAGTGTGCTGTCGGAGGAGTTGAAGGCTTGTCGGAGATCGCCGGAGAGGGGCGTGGGTGCGTTCGCGCTCGCCGACGATGATCCACGGGGTGACGGAGAGCTGGAAATTGGCTCGAAAGAAGATGTCTCCTACACACAATAAAACACACACAACACAATAGATAGTTCAACGTCATATACACAATAATACTTATGCATAAAATGAAAGAAGGAAAAACTGAGATGTGGGGGGGAACACTCACGCCTGTAGGATGGAGCTCGGTGCTGCCTCTGCCAAAGGGAGAAGGCGCGGGTGATCAGGAAGGAGGCGCTGGCCTGGAGGGGACCACGGGCTGGTGGTGGAGGAGTGGGGAGTGAGGTGCTTGAGCTCCGGCGGAGTTCTGGCGACGAAGAGGCGCACATGGGGAAGTGAAGAGGTGTTGGCCTCGGCTGCCAAGGGAAGGTGCGGCAGGGCTATAGAGGAGGAGAGGTTATGGGGGCTGCTGGAGGGGTGAACGGTGGAGTTGATGATGTGTGGTGGAGAGATTATGGTGGTTGGCTGACTTGAAGGAGAATATGGAGATTAATTTAGGATTAGTAACTAATTTGTTAGGATTATAGGATTTTGGTGCTAATATTTAGTTTGAGTTGTTAGGATTGGATGTAGGCTTATATGGATAGGATATTGGTGAGTTGGGTTTCGGGTTAATGGGTATAGGTTATTGGGTTTGGGTCTATGCAAATGGGTAGGATTAGGAATTAATGAAAGAGAAACAATAATAATAATATATATCTATAATAACAATAACACTAATACTAAAAATAAAAATTAAGTACAGTAAAAATAAATACAAAAATAAAAATACAGTATTATTTACTTAGGGATATCACAACTACAGTAACCTCACAAGAACCAATGAGAAGATTATTCTAATGGTCTGATAAGAAAGACGAAGACAGTGGGTATGCCTCTTCGGCCACAGTCAGCTCGGTACGAACAGATAGAGTATCAATGAATATGGCTAATAACGGTAATGATGACCTCCGTCGACGGTTGGAAGCTCAAGAACAAACCTCTAAGGCAATATTCAACAGATGCTCGCTGATGGTAGTAAAAAATACATATTTATCACTACATTTACTATCATGTTTTCCTATTTATTCTTTTAATTATGCACTATTACTAAAGTTTTGTTATTTAATGTGTGCAGGCCTTGAGTAATTAAAAAATAAAAGAATAAAGCCTAAATGAAGCCCAGAAGCCCAAAAGTCCATGTGCAAGCCCATGTGCAAAAGTTATAGTAATTTAGAAGTTTCTTATTATCTAACCTAATCTAAACTTGAATTTTTAACTCTTTATTTAAAATCTAAGTGAAGAAAAAGAAGGATAAGAAAGAACTCCTAATTGCTAAAAGAAGAGGAAAAGGATGGACTTTATTCAACCCTAGTTACTTGCAGGATAAGGCTAAAGATAAAAGGAGAAGAGACCAAAGATAGAAATTCGTTTTAAAAAGATTTGAATTTATGATAACTTGCTTCCTAAGTTATCCCGAATTTTCAAAATAAAGAGTCGGTATGTAAAATCCAGAAGAATATATCCAGATGGACAAACCAGAGGAGGCCACGCGCGAAAACGTGTGGCCAGAAACTAATCTATGGCCGCGAAAACGTGGCCATAGCCGCGTGTCCGCGGCCCTGTGGATGAGGTTGACTACCAGATTTCGTGGTAGAATTGTACCGGGACTCTACTTCTTCCATCTTCTATAAAAACCCCTATAGAGCAGCAGAGAGGGAGCATCCAGAGACGGGAACTTAGGGTTTTCTTTAGATTTTCTCTTTGTAAATTTCTTGTAATTTCGTTTCGTTTTTAGCATATTTTTGAGGAGGAGAGGAGCATTGTATTTGGAAGTGACATTCAAATAAAGGTTACCTTTTTTCTTTGTCATTTAATTTTGTTTTCTGCTGAGATATTTTTTTGTCTTCTTCTCTCTTTCACATAATTTTTTCACATTAAATAAAAAATTGAAAATATAAAAAAAGAGATGAATAACTAATTCTAATTTGTGGCGTACTAATCTCTTAAACAACCCTAGTATAGTTTAGAAAGTGGATGGATTGATAATCACTTTTAGAAACCCTAGGATTAAAACAGTTTTCTTGAAGATTAATTGATAGTTAGTTTTTCTAATCTAGTTTAAACTTCTAAACTATTCTTCATAAATTCATACTTAAGAACTTTGATAGCATAACTTTAAGTTAAGCCTTTTCTTATGCTATACTTAGAAGTTAGGATGAACACTTGTTGAATTTTTATTAGTGTACACTAGTTAGATTCTAATATCATTTATCTTACTTGAATTTCTATTAATAACCTAGGATAGATTTTACTTGTTTCAAAAATGATATTCACTTCAAGACTTGCACTATGGGTTGTGGTAGAAGATTAGTAAACTGCATATCTCAAATCAAGTCATTCAAATCTAATCACTTTCTTTTGTTTTGTTCTAAGTAAAATAGAGAAATCGTCCAAAACACTTGCATCACATCCTTCCCTGTGGATCGACCCGCTTTGGCCCTTGCTGCAGCGGATAGAATTGAGACGAGACTTTCTAACTCTTAACCTTTTGCTATATTACAATTTCTCGTTCCAATCAAAAATTTTGGCGCCGTTGCCGGGGAAGGAACGACACGATATCTCAAAACTAATTCTTTCTTTCTTTCTGTTTGCAGGTTCGGAGAACAGGAAAACTAACAGCAGCAAAGGACATATAGCAACTCTGTGCCTCTGCCCTCGAAGGCAAAGCAGCAGAGCCTACTACATAGCCGCGTTTCCGCGGCCTGAGTAGTGAACTACTCACTCTGTTTTCTGCAAGTTGCTGCAAATTGCAAGATTAGTTTACTGCTTTGTTAATTTTTCTCTGTGATCACCTTGCACACTGCTAATTAATTAACAGTAACATATTTGTTTAAAAATAAAAAAATAAGACTCTTGCATCATAGGCACGTGTCTATTTAATTTTTTTTAATTCTGTTGAAGAGTGCTGGCGACAAGGTACGTTTGCATTGCATATAGATTAGAAAACACTCTTGGCTGATTTACTGCTTTTTGAGTGATTACTTATCTACTGCTTTACACGTACACAAAAAAATTTTAAGGGCAAAACCTATAAACAAGATAAGGTGGGGATTTCATCACCCTTCCTTGACCCACAAATCATCTCTGTCGCACTCACAATCCTAACCTTAAAAATAAAAATTGACTAGAAGCTGGCCTTAGGTTAACTCAGACAAATTAGGAGATTGGCTGAAGGAGGAAGTTGTTCAAAATTAACTCTTGCCAAATCGGTGTCTAGGAAGGGGATTAAAGGCCGAAAGCCCGAAGGTTAGTAGTTACTTAATTAAGAAATGTCTTTGACAGATAACCTCCCACCAACCTTGTCACCTACCTAGCCGATTAATTTGTGGTTAAGGTCGACAATATACCTCCTAAAGACAGTCTAAAGTTAGGAGTCGTCTAGGTCCAGGTTTACCCTTACTTAGGTTAGACTTTTTCTTTTTCTTCTTTTTATTTGCTTGCTTATTTGTTTTTCTTTGTTTGTGTGATATGGCTTATAACAATAATTCTTTCAATTTTAATAATAATCCATATTACACCCCTACCTCTTTTTCAGATATTACCAACCCGGCATATGTAACACTTGCCTTAATTAAGCATCCTTTTTCCTAAATATTCATACCTTAAAGGGTAATGAGAAATGGTATGCATGCTAGATACCCTATTTATTTCATGCTTATTAAATGTGTATGTGTAAAAATGAATACATAAGTATGAATACACCCATGCATATAGATATAGAAATACCCCACATGTGGTTGACTTACCACCATCTCTCTCACCATGCATGTACCTCATGGAGAGGGGGGAGGCATGGAGCTTGTCATAGGGCATGGTGTAGGGTAGAGTGATGGGTTGAATAGGGACACTTGACACATTCTTGTGGGAGGTTAGAGGCTATAAATAGGGAGGGGGTGAAGAAAATTACCTCATTTGATAAAACTCCCTCTCTCTCTTCATCCCAAAGTCCCAACCTCTCTCCCTCTCTTCCCTTTTCTGCAGCAAAGCCAGCAGCAGCAGCAAAAGGCAGCAGCAACAGCAGCAGCCAAACAGCCCTATTCCCTCCATTTCTCTTACATAAAAACACCCCTTTTCCATCTCAATTTCCCACTTACTTTTCTTCAGTCCACATACTAGAAAAAGATTCCGTATTCCTCCAAGAAACCGTTAGAACGAGTCAAGGAGTGATCTAGAACTAGAAGTTGAAGGAGGGAAGAGTCATTGGTTGAACGATAAGAAAACACTTCTAAGACTATACCCTCTTGTATCATTTTCGTTAATTATGAACTAATAATAGCGTTATGACTTGTAGACTCCATTGTAGCGGGATATTAAACTTGAGGAAAAGCATACCACTTTAAAAGGGTGAGTAGAACATATGGATCTTTGTGTCATGATAAATAGACATAAAAGTAAAGATTTCGAAACTTGCTTATTGTTGATTACTTTATGTATCCTAGCATATTGGTAGTACTTAATGCATGTGATTGTTGTGTCATTGGAGGAAGAGACCGGGTTGAACCGGAGGTGCAAGTAGGGGAGATTATGCGGTAACGCATTGGAGGAAGGGACCGGGTTGAACCGGTGGTGGTGGAAGGGGGAAAATTATTGCATGGAATGACGTATAGGAGGAATGAACCGGGTTGAACCGGAGGAGACCGAAGGGGGAGCCCAATGTTAGGGTTAATATAGTATGTTGATGTGACTAAATAGAAATTCTATGTTGAGATTACATATATATATATATAAATCCTTAATGTTGAATCTGAAATAACTTCTTATACAGGCAAATTTATGTAGGTTAGTCGACTAAGTCCCTGAGATAAGTCGACTATAGGTGTGTTACATAGGCAGACAAACTGCTGGAAAGCATGGTTAGTCGACTACAGACAGACTGTAGTCGACTAACTTCAGATACAGAGAGTTAACATCTGTTTTGGTCATAGGTTAGTCGACTAAGTCCCTGCTATAAGTCGACTAGTACTTGTGTAGTCGACTACACCAGAAAGGGTAGTCGACTACAGGTGATATACAGAGAGTAACATACCCTTTTGAACCACACATAGTCGACTATAGGAGACCTACAAGTCGACTAGTACTTGTGTAGTCGACTACACCAGGAAGGGAAGTCGACTACATAAGTCCCTGGCAGCCAACAGAGAAGCAGACATTTTGGAGTGAAATCAGTCGACTATAACTATAATATTAGTCGACTTATAGGTAGTATTAGTCGACTATAAGATGGCCTAGTCGACTAGTAAAGCTTTGTTACTGTGTTCTGGTTGGATTCTCGGCTAATAACGAAATTTTATAAAAATAGTATAATGACACACCTGTCAACCTGATAATTTAGCCCATATAGACCTACTTAGTAGGCATGCTTAAATATTATTTTACTCACTGGGCTGTCAGGCTCACTCTATTCTAATTCCACCTTCAGGTCTGGACAAGGGCAAAGGACCCGTTTAAAGGCTAATGTGCGGGACAAGCGCCATCGGAGCCATTGCATTAAAAGTTGCTTTTGTTATGTATATGACTGTTTATAACCATGTGCACTATTAGTTGTAGGTTGTCATTGACTTGTAAACCTTATAGGGTCTAGTGTTAGACTCTAACCTTGTAATATATATATATATACTTTGATATGGTAATTCTAGACTGCGTTTTCGTAACAGGTTATCGAACCATATGTGTTGGCATGGTAAGTCATGTTTAGATCATACATGTTATCTTAGTGAAATTTTTGATGTATAGTGTAGAGTTTTCTGATGTTAGAAATGGAAGTATTATATAGCGTTGGGTCCCACGCTTGGATTATTAAGATAATTGTAATCAAACTGAAAAATTTTAACTGGGACCGTTACAGCTGGTATCAGAGCAAAGGTTTATAAGTAGAAGGAGTAAGAGATGATGAAGTTGATAGGCTACACGTACAGACATGTGATTATAGTTAGGTAGCGAGTTTATGTGATGAAATAATTGTGAGTCAAGCGATAATAGAGTATTTTCCTCGTATATGAATAAGAGCGCCGCACATACTAATTCGGGTGAGTTGACTAAGGATGCGGGCTCGCGGTAACAACTCCTAGTGGTATGGGACAATGGGACGAGGAAATGCATTAAATTATCTATTGAATCTAAGTTATTCTAAAAACATGAGACTTATGAGTAGACTAAGGATGAGTATAGTTGCTAGCGTGTCTATTTATGCTGCTTCTTGATTTTAGCCGTATGTTGAGACTATTGCATGGGCTTGAGATTGATACGACCTTTTTTTTGTTTACATGTAGATGGGGGACTCCGACGTATATTGGCCAGTCTCTAGCTCAGATAGCTCGAGTGAGAGCTGGATGCCGGATTCCATGGATTGGGGGTATGAGTCAGACGAAACTGATCCAGCGGAGATAATTACAGCCCTAGACCGCGTAGATTATGAGGAGGTTGAGTCTCAGGCATCTAATGAGCCTAACCAACCAATGTTGACACAGAGAGCTTAGTGGGAGATTCACTTGAGATAGCAGTGACGGAGCACTCTAGCACAATAAAAGAAGAAACCCGAAGAGGATTCACATATGGAGGTGTCTTTTGGACGAAGCATGGGAAGATGATATGGACCTTTATGATGATCTGGACGACTGGTGCTGCGCCGGGGATGAATCACCGGGAGAAGACCCCGAGGAAGATACGGATGATAGCGATGATAGCAGCAGCACTAGCGGAGATTCAAGTGGGGATACTCTACCCTATGAAGGGTGAACCTTTGAGCCGATACCTTTTGATGTATATATATGTATAGGCCTAGTATGTTAGATGATGGATATCCTTAGAAGTTGTTGTATGTGCCCTGGCATATCTCAAATGAATGCACATGGGATAGTCCGGATATCCAAGAAGGTAGGCATGTCAGTATAATATCTTTGTATCCATGTTGGGATGTACCTATATATATATATATATATATATATATAACAAGTTGCTTGTTTGCGAAAGTGATGTTAGTAACATGATTGCATGAGACTAAAGTTTTATCCCAATTTATTTCTAATTGTGTAGTATGTTGATTAGACACCCTTATTTTAATAGGAGGGACACATGGATCTGAACCAACTACCATCTGATGAGTCCCTGTCGCTCGATACGTCGCACTACAGTGTGATGGGGAGCGCACACCCCGTGAACAATGATGGAGACTCTGAAGTTCAAATAAGAGGGAATGAGGGAACTCCAGGGGTGATGCCGGAGTGGTTCGCACAATTAATGACCGGGACGAGTAATAACAATTCCCATCGAGCACTGGAGCAGTTTCAGAAGATGAAACCGCCCGTATTTGAAGGGGAGGCGGACCCCTTGCAAGCCGACGCATGGCTTCTCCAAATAGAGAAGATCCTAGACGTTATGAACTGCACTAATGAACAAAGGGTATCTTTCTCTTCTTTTATGTTCCAAAAGGAAGCGGAACATTGGTGGAGGGCGGTGAAGCATAGTATGAAGAATGCAAGGGAATCAATCACTTGGGAATTTTTGGTGAACAAATTCACTGAAAAATACATCCCGGAGACGGCCAGAGATAAGATGGCGACAAAATTCTTGGAACTACGTCAAGGCTCTATGAATGTGTCCCAGTATGATCAGAAGTTCACTCAGTTATCCAGATATGCTGATGCCTTGGTAAGGAGTGAAGCAGAAAGGATGAAGAGGTTCGTAAAGGGCCTAAGATCAGAGATTCGAGGCCGACTGATTCCGTTACAACTGAAGAATTATCTCCAGGCAGTAGAAAGAGCTTTGGAGGTAGAAATAGACATGCAGGAAGGTCAGGAAGACTGGGTGGAAGAAATTCCCAACTCTAAGCGCCCCAGATATCAAGGACCCTCAATGACGATGGCATCAGGATCCACCAGTGGCAAAGGGTCTGGGTTTAATACCACTTTTCATAGAGGAGGAGGGGCCAGAGGCGGGAGAACATGGTTGAGAAACAGAGACACTCTCTCGAAGACACAAGCTACCTCTGCATCCCACCTCAGAATCTCGGAGGCTCCGTGGTGTCAGAGGTGCAGAGTAAACCATTTTGGAAACTGCCTCCTAGATAGATCTTGTTTCAATTGTGGAGGGGTGGGACATCTAAGGAAAAATTGTCCGACAAGGCGCGGAAGCCAATGGCAGAGTAGAGGAAGTGGGAGGCCAACCATGAAGACGAATCTGTAAGATCACCTAGAGGGGGGGTGAATAGGTGATGGCTAATCTAATGGTCACTTATGAACAAATAATGCGGAATAAAAAACTAAGTTGACCAAATTAAAATTTCTTTTAATTAAACACTTATGTATAACACAAGAGTGTTGCCGAATTCCCCTTGCGAGGCTCTGGACAAGCTCCTCTAGATTCCCCTTGAATGGGTTGAGGTGCCGCGTTGGCTCTCTTGGTTGAATACTAGTGTTAACAACAATCCCAAGCAAGTATGTATATCAATTATGAGCACAAGAGAATATATCATGCATATATAAGATGAACACAATAAATTGAATGCAAGATATAAAATAGAGACAAAGAGAGAGAGAGGGAAGAGTAAGCAATCGCAAACACAAAGGGTTTGTTTCGAGGTTCGAGCACACTTGCTCTACATCCCCGCCTTCGACACACGAAGGATTTCCACTATGCAAGATCCCACCGGATCTCTCCTCGGTGCCGTACACCTACAAACCCTCGGACTCCCAAGTCCCGTACACACGCAAGTCCACCGACTCGCCGAGGCCGTACCTCGAATCACCAAGAGTTCACAACCGAACTCCAACCACAACGAGCACACTTGCCCGCTTCCTCAAAATACAATGGAAATCTCTTTGGTGATCTAACACTTGATCACCAATTACAAAAGCTCACTACAACACTTTCCTATAGGATAGATATGTCTATGGATGCTCAAGTGAAGTGTGAGAAATCAAGGAAAGAATGTTTTGATGGAAAACTCAAGAAATCACTTTAACACTCTCTTGATAAAAACTCCCTTTTGATTGGAAATATTTGCTCTCAAATTTGTGGAGAAAACTTCTGAAATGAGTGGGAAAAACTGCTCAAGAAGTCTCAAAAATCTTAACCTCAAAACAATAGACAAAAACCCCTTTTATAGGCTCCCAGAAAATAGAGCCGTTGGGGCTGTGTCAGTGCTGTCGGTCGACCGCCGGTCGACCGGCCAACGGTCATTTTTCTGACCGTTGCAGCCACCGGTCGACCGGCTCGGTCGACCGATAACCTGGAATGAACTGTCGGTCGACCTATCGGTCGACTGGACATTTCCAGAGAGCAAACTCTCTTGGTCGGTCGACCGACCCGGTCGACCGGCCACTGTGCTGACAACGTGCACAGGGCTGTGCACATCGGTCGACCGGACCGGTCGACCGACATGGCCTGTCAGCCAGTCTCCAGGTCTGAAAACAGGATTTAAAAAATCTTTTATAAAATCCTAAAAATATATAGAAATTCTACAAAAATAGTTTTACCAATATACTTGAAAGAACAAACATGCTTGCACAAAATCAAGACATGTTATAGATGTTTTGGTCTATTTTTGTAACTTGGAAATATTAGCTTAATAACCAAAATATATTTTTCCAAAACATGTTTTTCCAAACTTGTTTTTCTAAATCTTCATCAAATACAAAAACAAGATATTTGAGTTCATTTAAAAGCATAGTGTGTATGGATATGATCCACTACACAATCAATAAGAAATATCTATGTTTTTGATATAAAGCTCTAATCAAGATTTGGTTTAAAGATATGAACTATGAAATACCAAAATCCAAGATAAATATTTTGTCTCAAAGAAAATCTTTGTTCTAAATAAAAATTCTTTTCTAAACATAAAAATCTTTTATGAAAGCACTTTAAATCAAGAGTTCTAATCAAGAGTGTGTGTGTGTGATATAACTTGAGCAATCCACCAACTATCTATCCTTTACATTTTTACTAAAACAAAAATACAAATTCTATACCTAGACCCAAGTCTTCAACTTCTTGAAGTCTTCCCTTGAAGGCTTCTCATCTTCTTGACTTGGTCCAAGCTTGATCCAAAAACTCCTTGGATCACCACATGCAAGCTCCAAATCTTGTTCTTTTATCCTTTGTTGAGCTATGCACCTACTAAGATCTTGATCATGAATCTGTCACTAATTAAACACAAGATCATTAGTAACTATAACTACATGAGTTGATCATCATCAAAACTAGGGTGAAGGGCCTTTGGGCCAACAATCTCCCCCTTTTTGATGATGACAAAACTCATGGAGTTATATATGCATGGATTAAAGTAAAGCTTCAAAGAAGCTCCCCCTTAACTCATGCATAATAAATAAGCAATAGATATTCAATGAAGCACATAAAAATGTATGCAAATGAATGCATGTAAAACAAAACAAATCGTTTATTTCTTGTGATGTATGAGTAAAAGCACAAGTCAAAATCTTTCTCCCCTTAAGTAAGGAACAAATACTTCTCCCCCTTAAGGAAATCATGCATATAACTCAAATACTTCTCCCCCTTTTGTCAATCATCAACAAAGGGTTCAAAGTAAAAATACATCAAACAAATTTTCTCCCCTTTTTGTTAAAAACAAAGAGATCAAGGAGGGGTAAATACAAATCAATCAATAAAATTTATATGCGATATAAATTCACGAAGAAGAAGACGTTAAGTTAGCTTCCCGACACATATACATTACATGAAAGAGGGATGACAAGCCCTAATTCACATAACGTATAATATGTCATGCATAAGAGGAGATGTGAAGCTCCCCCTACACACGTATATCATGAAAAGAAGAGTTGTCAAGCTCCTCAAATTATAATATACTCAACATGAATCTACATATGGAAGAGATGTTAAGCTCTCCTTGCATATAGACAATACAAATCAAAAATTTTGAATTTTTCTTTATCAAAACAAAATTTTAACTTTTTCTTAGTAACAACAAATTTTGAGATATCAATTGTAAAATAATCAAATTTTGAATTTTTGATACCAATTTCAAAACACAATGCATAAGCTTATTATGAAATACCAATTTGAAATCTAATTAAGCTTAGCATCAACAAACTTTGTGCTTTAAAGGAAATACCACTTGTAAAATAAGCACAAATAGATAACATATATGTATGACAAGATAATACCAATAGAAATTGATATAATTTGAAGGCATTCATACATACAATCAAAATATGGATATACACAACATGAAGTCATATTGATACCAATTGCAAATAACCAATGATACCAATTGAAAAGTAAGCATAAGTGTATACATCATATAATCTACCATATGAAGAATTCGAACTAGTTAAATGAACTTGTTTTAAGAACTAGTACGAGATCCTTCCATCAAGGAATAAGTTAAAAAGTTTTTCATGAAAGATCAATGAAACACAAGGCACTAAAAACACTCTATCTATAAAGTCCAAATTCAAAAAAATGAGTGAACTAGTGTTATGTGGAACATGGCATCATGAAAAATAGCAATAAAACTCAATATTCCTTCAAATCATAAATTTTGAATTCTTGAAATCCATCACAAAAAATTTTATTGTACCAATTTTAAAAACACAAAATTTTATTAAAAACAAAATTTATATTTCAAGATATATGTATGTTTTGTCAAGACATTAAGTATACATACATATCCCTAAAATACAATTGAGTCCATATAAGTAGATTTGCATTAAAGGCAAATGACTCAAGAGGTATCCATGTATATCTTAATGTTTTGGCAAGACAAGCATATACATGAAATGAAAGGCACATGGTCAAATCACAAGTCCAAAATGGGAATACAAGTTTGAAGATGTAATTATCATCAAAACTAAGCAATACAAGCACATCTAATGGGTTCAAATAGGCATTCAAGCACAAATATAAATAGATTTATTTGTAGCCCATAATATGTACAAGTATAAATCCTAGTGTTGATAAAGGTTAACATTCAAACTAATATTCAAATCATGAAGCATCAAATAAATTTTGAGAATATAAAAGAATTTATCCATAAAATCAAAAATAGGATCATGTGCAAATCTCAAAGGCTATTTGAAGAATAACTAACTAGTATAAATTGTTTTGAAAAACTAGTTAAAGATCCTTCAAATACATCAAATTCAAATGTTTTTCATAAATACTACTAAGTACATAAAAGTTCAAGCACTCATAGTCCATAAAGCTCCAAATTATATGTTTTCTTAAAGATGAGTGTTCAAAGGTTATGTAAATAGTATCTTCATGAAAATAGTCATTGAAGCCCAAAACGATCATAAGTCAAATTTTTAACAACAAATCATGAAAAATCATTTTTCACTAAAATCAACAATTTTCATGGTATATGTATGGTTTATACAAATCTAACAATATGCATACATATCCCAAAAATAAAAGAGTCTATTAAAAGTTTGCATGAAGGCAAGAGACTCACGGGTATACATGTATATTTATTAGATTTGAATTAAACATGCATATACATGAAGTAAATCACACAAAAAAAATTGGCAAAAACATGTATAAAAGAGAATCATCAAAACTAGTCTTATACATATGCATAAAGTGGATACAAATGAGCATGAAGTTCAATCATATATATGAGTCAATTGTATTTCACTATACATCTATGTATGAATACAAGTTTTGAAATATTCTACATCTAAGCATGTAAATACCACATGAAGCACATGAAAAATCTTAAAACAAAATCATGAACATGCTATGAATATGACATAAGTAAATAGCATGAACATAAAAGTAGGAGTTTAGAGGTTGTTACCAACTCCAAAGCTCCAAGTGTGGTGGTCTTTCCCACCAAGATTCCTTGATAGCAATGCATCCAAATGTTTGTCCATCATGTCCATTGCATCGGCTACCAAGGCACCAATCCTCTCACGTTTTGTGAGAGCCTCCACCTATATCAAAATCAAAGGGTGGGGGTTTTGGTACCCATGTTTTCTTGGGTCCTTTGGGGTTAGCATTGTTGTAAGGAACCCAAAATCTATTATACTTAGCAAAATATAAATATGGTTTCTTATCAAAACAATATTTTGCTAGATGGCCTTTGCGACCACAATGTGTACAAATGTACACCTTAGCATGATGCTTATGAGTGTGACTGTGATCGTGTTGTGCACCATAAGCATGATGTGTATGTGCATGAGCATGAGGAACTTGTTTCTTTTGAAACAAGGATTCCAACTTAGAATGGTTAAATGCACACGAGTTCAAAGTTGAACTCAAATTATTCATCTTATTTTTCATATTCTTAATCTCATTAGATGTGGCATGAAAAGCATGATGAGATGAAGAATCATTTTTCCTTTTCTTTTTAGAAACAAAGTCTTTTTCCTTTTCAACAAATTTTCTTTTCAAAGTGATATTTTCTTGAAAAATATTTTCTTTTTGTTTTTCTACCATAGCTATCTTATCCTTCAAAATAGTGTTCCCTTTACACAAATCATTTAATTTAGACATGAGGGAAACATTTTCATTTTTCAAGTCATCATTTTCTTTTTCTAAACATGCAAGTTTATTTTTAAAAGAATCATTTTCTACATGCATGCAATCAAATTTCTTTTTTCAACTTTTGTTATCTTTTTCTAAGCATGCAATGTTATCTCTAAATGAGTCATGTTCTTTATGCATGCAAGCAATGTTCTTTTTCAAATTTTTATTATTCCTTTTAAGCATGTCATATTTTTCAAGTATAAGATGACAAAAGGTAGTGAGCTCATCATATGACATGTTCTCATCATCGGATTCGGAATTTACCTCAAGGGGTTATCCCCTTGGACCATAAAGCATGTGTTGGAGGTGTTGCTTCCAACGTCCGAATCGCTCCCGGCATAATATAAATCCTTTTCGCCAAGGGAGGTGATGATGTTCCAAGCTACAAAAGCCGAATCAATATTAGCAACCCTAAATAAGTAATCATCATTTAGGGTACTCTTCAAAGCATTTAGGGCTTTTGCATTACCCTCAATATACTTGCTATTGTTAATATATGAATCATTAAATGTAGCAAGATAGACATGAATGCCTAGGGCCTTGAGGAACAAAGACATCTTAATCTTCCAAATTTGGATGTTAAGAATGTCAAAGGTGGGTGGAGACATGAAGTCCATGGTAAGGTGTGTGTGTACAAAAATATTGTGATTAACCAAAAAGGAGGATCTTTAACTCTTAGGTTGTTAGACCCAATATCAAGAGCACTAGCTCTGATACCAATTGTAAGATCACCTAGAGGGGGGGTGAATAGGTGATGGCTAATCTAATGGTCACTTATGAACAAATAATGCGGAATAAAAAACTAAGTTGACCAAATTAAAATTTCTTTTAATTAAACACTTATGTATAACACAAGAGTGTTGCCGAATTCCCCTTGCGAGGCTCTGGACAAGCTCCTCTAGATTCCCCTTGAATGGGTTGAGGTGCCGCGTTGGCTCTCTTGGTTGAATACTAGTGTTAACAACAATCCCAAGCAAGTATGTATATCAATTATGAGCACAAGAGAATATATCATGCATATATAAGATGAACACAATAAATTGAATGCAAGATATAAAATAGAGACAAAGAGAGAGAGAGGGAAGAGTAAGCAATCGCAAACACAAAGGGTTTGTTTCGAGGTTCGAGCACACTTGCTCTACATCCCCGCCTTCGACACACGAAGGATTTCCACTATGCAAGATCCCACCGGATCTCTCCTCGGTGCCGTACACCTACAAACCCTCGGACTCCCAAGTCCCGTACACACGCAAGTCCACCGACTCGCCGAGGCCGTACCTCGAATCACCAAGAGTTCACAACCGAACTCCAACCACAACGAGCACACTTGCCCGCTTCCTCAAAATACAATGGAAATCTCTTTGGTGATCTAACACTTGATCACCAATTACAAAAGCTCACTACAACACTTTCCTATAGGATAGATATGTCTATGGATGCTCAAGTGAAGTGTGAGAAATCAAGGAAAGAATGTTTTGATGGAAAACTCAAGAAATCACTTTAACACTCTCTTGATAAAAACTCCCTTTTGATTGGAAATATTTGCTCTCAAATTTGTGGAGAAAACTTCTGAAATGAGTGGGAAAAACTGCTCAAGAAGTCTCAAAAATCTTAACCTCAAAACAATAGACAAAACCCCCTTTTATAGGCTCCCAGAAAATAGAGCCGTTGGGGCTGTGTCAGTGCTGTCGGTCGACCGCCGGTCGACCGGCCAACGGTCATTTTTCTGACCGTTGCAGCCACCGGTCGACCGGCTCGGTCGACCGATAACCTGGAATGAACTGTCGGTCGACCTATCGGTCGACTGGACATTTCCAGAGAGCAAACTCTCTTGGTCGGTCGACCGACCCGGTCGACCGGCCACTGTGCTGACAACGTGCACAGGGCTGTGCACATCGGTCGACCGGACCGGTCGACCGACATGGCCTGTCAGCCAGTCTCCAGGTCTGAAAACAGGATTTAAAAAATCTTTTATAAAATCCTAAAAATACATAGAAATTCTACAAAAATAGTTTTACCAATATACTTGAAAGAACAAACATGCTTGCACAAAATCAAGACATGTTATAGATGTTTTGGTCTATTTTTGTAACTTGGAAATATTAGCTTAATAACCAAAATGTATTTTTCCAAAACATGTTTTTCCAAACTTGTTTTTCTAAATCTTCATCAAATACAAAAACAAGATATTTGAGTTCATTTAAAAGCATAGTGTGTATGGATATGATCCACTACACAATCAATAAGAAATATCTATGTTTTTGATATAAAGCTCTAATCAAGATTTTGGTTTAAAGATATGAACTATGAAATACCAAAATCCAAGATAAATATTTTGTCTCAAAGAAAATCTTTGTTCTAAATAAAAATTCTTTTCTAAACATAAAAATTATTTATGAAAGCACTTTAAATCAAGAGTTCTAATCAAGAGTGTGTGTGTGTGTGTGATATAACTTGAGCAATCCACCAACTATCTATCCTTTACATTTTTACTAAAACAAAAATACAAATTCTATACCTAGACCCAAGTCTTTAACTTCTTGAAGTCTTCCCTTGAAGGCTTCTCATCTTCTTGACTTGGTCCAAGCTTGATCCAAAAACTCCTTGGATCACCACATGCAAGCTCCAAATCTTGTTCTTTTATCCTTTGTTGAGCTATGCACCTACTAAGATCTTGATCATGAATCTGTCACTAATTAAACACAAGATCATTAGTAACTATAACTACATGAGTTGATCATCATCAAAACTAGGGTGAAGGGCCTTTGGGCCAACAGAATCCTCCCAGAGGACAAGCCAGTAACTTCATGCCGCCCAGTAATGCCCCACGTCCTGCTGCAACTCAGTCATGGATTCAGCAACCACGGGTGCAAGGAAGAACCTTCGCATTAACCCACCGGGAAGCAATGACCTCAAATGCAGTGGTGGAAGGTATGATCTCCATATCAGGACATATTGCCCATGCATTGTTTGACCCTGGAGCTACTCATTCATTCGTATCTAGTGCTTTTGCTTATAAACTAAATCAAGTATCAAAACCCCTAGGATTTCAGTTAATTGTGTCCACACCTATAGGGGAAAATTTGATAGCTAGCACTAGATACGCGAATTGTGAAGTGATAATTGGAGAAATGAAAACGTCTATTGATTTGATTAAGTTAGGTGAAATGGAGTTCGATGCCATACTAGGAATGGACTGGTTGTCTGCCTGTAGTGCTCATGTGGATTGTAATAAGAAGAGGATTATCTTTAAAATGGAAGGGACTCTGGAGTTTATTTTCGAAGGAGAAAAAGTTAGTTATGATATACCTCACATATCAGCCATCAAAGCCACCAAGTTAATGAAGCAAGGGTGCCAAGGATTTCTGGCTTCAGTGTTGGATACCACCAGGACTGATATAAAAATTGAGACTATCCCAGTTGTGAATGAGTTCCCTGATGTGTTCCCGGAAGACTTACCAGGCCTGCCCCCAGATCGGGAAGTAGAATTTACAATAGATATAATACCCGGTACTGCCCCAATTTCTAAGGCACCATATCGTATGGCCCCTGCAGAAATGAAAGAACTTAAAACTCAATTGCAGGACTTATTAGACAAAGGTTTCATTCGGCCAAGTGTATCTCCCTGGGGAGCACCAGTACTATTTGTAAAAAAGAAGGATGGGAGTATGAGACTATGTGTTGACTACCGGGAATTGAATAAGGCAACTATCAAGAATAGGTACCCTCTTCCTCGAATTGATGACTTATTTGATCAATTACAAGGGTCTTGTGTATTTTCTAAGATAGACCTTAGATCGGGGTATCATCAGTTGAAGGTCAAACCTGAAGATGTGTCCAAATCGGCTTTCCGGACAAGATATGGACACTTTGAATTTCTAGTCATGCCTTTTGGACTCACTAATGCCCTGGCAGCATTTATGGACTTAATGAATCGGATATTTCAACCATATCTAGACCAGTTTGTAGTGGTATTCATTGATGATATTCTGGTCTATTCAAAGAATAGAGAAGACCACAAGGAACATATTAAAATTGTCCTTCAAATCTTCAGAGAAAAGCAACTCTATGCTAAATTGAAGAAATGTGAATTTTGGCTAGAGCAAGTAGGGTTTCTTGGCCATATTATATCCAAGGAAGGAATATCAGTAGACCCGGTAAAAATCGAAGCAATCCGAGACTGGCCTAGACCCACTAATGTTACTAAAGTTCGAAGTTTCTTGGGATTAGCTGGATACTACAGAAGATTTATGGAAGAATTTTCTCTAATTGTGACACCAATGACCCAACTAACTAGAAAGAATAAGAAGTTTGCATGGGGAGAAGAACAAGATAGGAGCTTCCTGGAGATTAAAGCTAAGCTGACATCTGCTCCTGTCTTAATTGTACCTTCGGGGACTGAAGGATTTGTCATTTTTAGTGATGCATCAAAACTGGGATTGGGATGTATGTTAATGCAACATGAAAAAGTTATTGCCTATGCATCCCGACAATTGAAGACCCATGAAAGAAATTACCCCACTCATGACTTAGAATTAGCCGCTGTGATCTTTGCTTTAAAGATCTGGCGACATTACTTGTATGGAGTGTCTTGTGAAGTTTTTACTGATCATACGAGTTTAAAATACATCTTCACACAAAAAGAACTGAACATGAGGCAGAGGAGGTGGTTAGAACTAATGAAGGACCATGATATTACTATCCAATACCACCCTGGAAAGGCCAATGTGGTGGCTGATGCCTTGAGCCGGAAATCAGGGGGAATCATGGCCACTTTGATAACTCGTCAAGCAAGAATATTAAGGGATCTAGAAGAAATGCAAATAGAAGTGCGAGTCATTGATCCTTCTAATTCTAGGTATCAACTGAATCAAGTAAGTATTCAATTTAATCTATACGACAAGATCAAAGAGGCCCAATAAGGAGATACTCAAATAAAGAAGATTATAAAGAAAGTACAAGAAGGAGAACTCAAAGAGTTTCAAATAGAAGATGATGTACTGCGATTTGGACGCAGATTATGTGTGCCAGATGTAACAGATATCAGAGAAGAAATAATGAAGGAGGCTCATAGTACACCGTATACAGCTCATCCCGGGAGCACAAAAATGTATCAAGATCTGCGTCATAACTTCTGGTGGGATGGAATGAAGGTAGACATTTCTAATTTTGTCCACAAATGTTTAGTCTGTCAACAAGTAAAGGCGGAACATAAGAAGCCCCCAGGTTTGTTGGTGCCTTTATCTATTCCTGAATGGAAGTGGTGTCAAATTGTTATGGACTTTGTCACTGGACTTCCTCGGACGTCCCAAGGACTGGATACAGTTTGGGTAGTAGTGGACAGACTTACTAAATCTGCCCACTTTCTGCCTATCCAGATCAATTATTCAATGGAAAGACTGGCTCAGGTATATATCTGAGAGATAGTTAAATTGCATGGAGAGTTAAATTGCATGGAGTACCTGAATCCATTGTATCAGACCGGGATCCTAGGTTTCAATCTAGATTTTGGAAGAGCCTGTCCAAAGCTATGGGCACTAAATTGCAACTCAGTACAGCAGCCCACCCCGAAACGGATGGACAGTCAGAAAGAACCATTCAAATATTGGAAGACATGTTGAGAACTTGTGTACTAGATTTTGGGGGAAGCTAGGACAACTATTTACCCTTAGTGGAGTTTGCTTATAATAATAGCTATCAGTCCACTATTGGTATGCCCCCATTTGAAGCATTGTATGGGAGAAAATGTAGATCACCAATCTGTTGGGAGGAAGTCGGGGATAGACGATTGTTCGGCCCTGATGTAATTCAAGAAGCTACTGAGAAGATCAAGTTAATCAAGGAAAGGATGAAAGCAGCCCAGAGCAGACAGAAAGCTTATACAGACAATCGTCGCAGGCCACTGGAATTTGAGGTAGGGGATAGTGTTTTTCTGAAGGTATCTCCAATGAAGGGAGTAAGACGCACCGGCGGTAAGAACAAATTAGCCCCTAGATATGTGGGTCCGTTTGAAATACTGGATAAAATTGGACCGGTTGCTTATCGTTTGGCCCTACCTCCCGCCTTGGAAAGAATGCACAATGTATTTCATGTCTCTCAGCTGAGGAAGTATGTGCCCGATTCTGATCACGTCATCTCCTATGAACCTTTGCAAATACTAGAAGACATGTCTTACGCGGAAGAACCAGTGCAAATTCTTGATCGCAAAGAGAAGCAATTGAGGAGCAAAAATATTTCCTTGGTCAAGATCTTATGGAGAAATGAAAACATAGAAGAAGCCACTTGGGAACTGGAAGAGGAGATAAGAAAGGCCTATCCACATTTGTTCCAAGGTACGTTAAGTTTCGAGGACGAAACTTCCATAAGGAGGGTAGAATGTAACACTTGCCTTAATTAAGCATCCTTTTTCCTAAATATTCATACCTTAAAGGGTAATGGGAAATGGCATGCATGCTAGATACCCTATTTATTTCATGCTTATTAAATGTGTATGTATAAAAATGAATACATAAGTATGAATATACCCATATATGTAGATATAGAAATACCCCACATGTGGTTGACTTACCACCATCTCTCTCACCATGCATGTACCTCATGGAGAGGGGGAGGCATGGAGCTTGTCATAGGGCATGGTGTAGGGTAGAGTGATGGGTTGAATAGGGACACTTGGCACATTCTTGTGGGAGGTTAGAGGCTATAAATGGGGAGGGGGTGAAGAAAATTACCTCATTTGATAAAACTCCCTCTCTCTCTTCATCCCAAAGTCCCAACCTCTCTCCCTCTCTTCCCTTTTCTGCAGCAAAGCCAGCAGCAGCAGCAGCAGCAAAAGGCAGCAGCAGCAGCAGCAGCCAAACAGCCCTATTCCCTCCATTTCTCTTACATAAAAACACCCCTTTTCCATCTCAATTTCCCACTTACTTTTCTTCAGTTCACATACTAGACAAAGATTCCGTATTCCTCCAAGAAACCGTTAGAACGAGTCAAGGAGTGATCTAGAACTAGAAGTTGAAGGAGGGAAGAGTCATTGGTTGAACGGTAAGAAAACCCTTCAAAGACTATACCCTCTTGTATCATTTTCGTTAATTATGAACTAATAATAGCGTTATGACTTGTAGACTCCGTTGTAGCGGGATATCAAACTTGAGGAAGAGCATACCACTTTAAAAGGGTGAGTAGAACATATGGATCTTTGTGTCATGATAAATAGACATAAAAGTAAAGATTTCGAAACTTGCTTATTGTTGATTACTTTATGTATCCTAGCATATTGGTAGTACTTAATGCATGTGATTGTTGTGTCATTGGAGGAAGGGACCGGGTTGAATCGGAGGTGCAAGTAGGGAGATTATGCGGTAACGCATTGGAGGAAGGGACCGGGTTGAACCGGTGGTGGTGGAAGGGGGAAAATTATTGCGTGAAATGACGTATAGGAGGAAGGGACCGGGTTGAACCGGGGAGACCGAAGGGGGAGCCCAATGTTAGAGTTAATATAGTATGTTGATGTGACTAAATAGAAATTCTATGTTGAGATTACATATATATATAAATCCTTAATGTTGAATCTGGAATAACTTCTTATACAGGCAAATTTTATGTAGGTTAGTCGACTAAGTCCCTGGGATAAGTCGACTATAGGTGTGTTACATAGGCAGACAAACTGCTGGAAAGCATGGTTAGTCGACTACAGACAGACTGTAGTCGACTAACTTCAGATACAGAGAGTAACAGAGAGTTAACATCTGTTTTGGTCATAGGTTAGTCGACTAAGTCCCTGGTATAAGTCTATTAGTACTTGGGTAGTCGACTACACCAGAAAGGGTAGTCGACTACAGGTGATATACAGAGTGTAACATACCCTTTTGAATCACACATAGTCGACTATAGGAGACCTGCAAGTCGACTAGTACTTGTGTAGTCGACTACACCAGGAAGGGAAGTCGACTACATAAGTCCCTGGCAGCCAACAGAGAAGCAGACATTTTGGAGTGAAATCAGTCGACTATAACTATAATATTAGTAGACTTATAGGTAGTATTAGTCGACTATAGGATGGCCTAGTCGACTAGTAAAGCTTTGTTACTGTGTTCTGGTTGGATTCTCGGCTAATAACGAAATTTTATAAAAATAGTATAATGACACACCTGTCAACCTGATAATTTAGCCCATGTAGACCTACTTAGTAGGCATGCTTAAATATTGTTTTACTCACTGGGCTGTCAGGCTCACTCTATTCTAATTCCACCTTCAGGTCTGGACAAGGGCAAAGGATCCGTTTAAAGGCTAATGTGCGGGACAAGCGCCATCGGAGCCATTGCATTAAAAGTTGCTTTTGTTATGTATATGACTGTTTATAACCATGTGCACTATTAGTTGTAGGTTGTCATTGACTTGTAAACCTTATAGGGTCTAGTGTTAGACTCTAACCTTGTATATATATATACTTTGATATGGTAATTCTAGACTACGTTTTCGTAACAGGTTACGAACCATATGTGTTGGCATGGTAAGTCATGTTTAGATCATACATGTACATGTATAGTGTAGAGTTTTCTGATGTTAGAAATGGAAGTATTATATCGCGTTTGGTCCCACGCTTGGATTATTAAGATAATTGTAATCAAACTGAAAAATTTTAACTGGGACCGTTACAGCATATCATAACTTTAACCAACCTAGTGCGCCGGAGTGGTTTTATCCGAATGAATATAACCCATGCCCCCCATTTTATGATCATAATTTTCACAACAATTTCAACTCTTCATAGAGTCCATAGGGATTCGCCTTCTCCGAGTCCAATTTTCAAACAACTTGTCCTCCTTATCCACCTTATCCACAATATTTTCAAGATTCATACTCACAACCACCAATTCAAAATTGAAAACCATCAATCTTGGAAATGATGGAAATGAGTATGCGTGAGTCCAAGCAACAATCACAAAATAGAAAACCTTCAATCTTGGAAATGATTATGCGTGAACAACAATCACAGAATCTGACGGACTCACAATTTCACCACGAATTTCACAATAACACTTCATCTTTTCAAGTCCAATCACAACAAAACGATGAACCAATCGACCATGAAAAGATGCTTGAAGCCATGACTCAGGCGAAAATCGCTCGTAATCATGACATAGATTTAATGGTCCAAACTCTCCATTCTCATCGTTTGACATTTTCTGATGTCGCTAACTATTCTGTTATAGCCGAAGATTCATCTTGTTTTGAAAAATAAGATTCTATTTCTGTACAATCATTTGAACTTGCCCGACCTCCAAATTTTGAAAATAACATTGACAGTTTGGCAAGTTATTCATTTCCTGAAATAGAACTTGAGAATGAATATGATCCTGAACCTCAACTTGATGCTTCAATTCTACTTCCTGATTCAATAATGACTCTGGTGTTTTCACCTGATTTTAATCTTTTTTTCGAGTCAACATTGGATCCTGTGTCAATTCATAATGAAATTGAATCACTCATCTTTTATGATCATCATATTGAACTTGACTAATTTCATACTTTTGAAAGTCTCATTGACAAATTGGCAAGTTCTCATTTTTATGAAATTGAACTCAATGAGAAATGTGACTTAGATTCTCAAATTTGTGATCCAGTTCAAATTCCCAAATCAATACGACTGCTGTTTTGTTACCTAATTTGAGTAATATTTTAGATTCAGTTTTGATTCCCACACCTGTCATTCTTGAACTTGAATCGCCAATATTAAGTCACATTCTATTGTGGGAAAATGAATGTGGACTAGAGTTTCAACTTCTTGATTTGGACTCACTTTCTGAATCAAGCTCGACTCCTGAACCTTTACTTGACTTAAGTTACTTTCCTGAGTCGGTATCTGTTCCCGTGCTTCCTGAATCCAAGTCAACCATTCTATCTTTTCACACTCCATTTTGGGACAAGGCGGTTAACAAAATTGACTCTGAAATTAATTATGAAATTTGAAAATTAGATGGGGTTAAATTTTTAATGAACAATATTCACACACACATCATTTTAGTGGGTTATATAAGAGAGATTTCTGATGGGTTCCCCCGAACTCCACAAAAATTCGATTGGGCCGCATTTCGTGGACCAACCAGACCACCACCAGAACCACCACCTTAAGGTAATATTTTCCTTCCCTTTCTTCTTTTTCATGCATAAATGCATTCATTCATACATTGAGGATAATGCATGAGATAGGTATGGGGGGAGAATTTACTAACATGCTAACATAGGTAGATACTAACTAAAACAAAAAACAAAAAAAATTGAAAAAAAAACTTTTTGAAAAAGAGAACAATATTTTGACTTATCTTTTGAAAAATCTAAGTTAGTTTTAAGAATTAGGAAAATCATGATTAGGATTTCTAAAAACTTGGTCGAAATAAAATAAATTGTTGGATTTTTTTTGGTATAGGAGGAAACATTGAATAAATAATTAGTCTTGATTTTTACCTTAATGAAATGTACATACCTAATACATTTACAGGATTTTAAGACAAAGACTCTTGTGCCTTATAAAAAAATAATAATAAAAAAAATAATAATAATAAAAAACAAATAAATTCACTGATTAAGCTGGATACATGTGCCTCAAGAAGCATAAGTATTCACGCCTAAAGGTGATTTTAGAAATAGAGTCCTTTGGTTTGTGGTCTAGTTCATTCGAATCTAAGTCCGGGCGTTTTCTCACCTGGTGCCTTAAACCAACCATTTTGGGAGCCACCGACTTTAAGTTCGCTACATGGGTGGATTAGAAAGCCTAAGAAAACTAAGAAATATTATTTATATATGTACTAACACATCTAATAGTCAATTAGTTAGGTATGAGGGCCTCAAGAAGCCTTGATACTTATACGAAAGAAAATTAGATGAGTTATACATATTAAAAAAAAGAGAAAATAATAATAAAGAGGCATGAGAGTCCATGTTACGGAATTCCTAGTAAAGATTTACAAGGATGCATATGACTTAGGGTAACAAAAAAGACTATACAAAAATTCAATTTTGGTTCTTACCTAAAATGAATAACAATTTATTATATAAAGACTAAGTTTAAGAATGAATAAAAATGATAATCCTAAAACTTATAGACTACTTAGTCTCTTCAAACATATTTCAAATATTTTCCTTTTTATGAATTTTGTGGGTGTAATTCGCTGAAAACCCTGACGAGACAACACTCGTCCTCTAGGGTAACCTAGAGGTTTAACGGCTTGTTACATGTACTAAGTGCAATCGTGATTCCTATGAAAGTGAGTTAGGATAGATTAGTTTTTCTTTTCTTTATGATTTTTTCTCGAGGACGAGCAAAAAGATAAGTGTGGGGTGTGATAGGTAGTAAAAAATGCATATTTATCACTACATTTACTATCATGTTTCCCTATTTATTCTTTTAATTATGCACTATTACTAAAGTTTTGTTATTTAATGTGTGCAGGCCTTGAGTAATTAAAAAAATAAAAGAATAAAACCTAAATGAAGCCCAGAAGGCCAAAAGCCCATGTGCAAAAGTTGTAGTAATTTAGAAGTTTCTTATTATCTAACCTAATCTAAACTTGGATTTTTAACTCTTTATTTAAAATCTAAGTGAAGAAAAGGAAGGATAAGAAAGAACTCCTAATTGCTAAAAGAAGAGGAAAAGGATGGACTTCTACTCAACCCTAGTTACTTGCAGGACAAGGCTAAAGATAAAAATAGAAGAGAGCAAAGATAGAAATTCATTTCAAAAAGATTTGGATTTATGATAACTTGCTTCCCAAGTTATCCCGAATTTTCAAAATAAAGATTCGGTATGCAAAATCCAGAAGAATATACCCAGATGGACGGACCAGAAGAGGCCACGCGCGAAAACGCCTGGCTAGAAGATAACTATGGCCGCGGAAACACGGCCATAGCCGCGTGTCCGCGGCCCTGTGGATGAGGTTGACTACCAGCTTTCGTGGTAGAATTGTACCGGGACTCTACTTCTTCCATCTCCTATAAAAACCCCTACAGAGCAACAGAGAGGGAGCATCCAGAGACGGGAACTTAGGGTTTTCTTTAGATTTTCTCTTTGCAAATTTCTTGTAATTTCGTTTCGTTTTTAGCATATTTTGGAGGAGGAGAGGAGCATTGTATTTGGAAGTGACATTCAAATAAAGGATACCTTTTCTTCTTTGTCATTTAAATTTGTTATTTAATTTTGTTTTCTACTGAGATATTTTTTTGTCTTCTTCTCTCTTTCACATAATTTTTTCACATTAAACAAAAAAATTGAAAATATAAAAAAAAGAGATGAATAACTAATTCTAATTTGTGGTGTACTAATCTCTTAAACAACCCTAGTGTAGTTTAGAAAGTGGATGGATTGATAATCACTTTTAGAAACCCTAGGATTAAAACAGTTTTCTTGAAGATTAATTGATAGTTAATTTTTCTAATTTAGTTTACACTTCTAAACTATTCTTCATAAATTCATATTTAAGAACTTTGATAGCATAACTTTAAGTTAAGCCTTTTCTTATGCTATACTTAGAAGTTAGGATGAACACTTCTTGAACTTTTATTAGTGCACACTAGTTAGATTCTAATATCATTTATCTTACTTGAATTTCTATTAATAACCTAGGATAGATTTTACTTGTTTCAAAAATGATATTCACTTTTCAAGACTTGCACTATGGGTTGTGGTAGAAGATTAGTATACTGCATATCTCCAATCAAATCATTCAAATCTAATCACTCTCTTTTGTTTTGTTCTAAGTAAAATAGAGAAATTGTCTGAAACGCTTGCATCGCATCCTTCCCTGTGGATCGACCCGCTTTGGCCCTTGCTGCAGCGGATAGAATTGAGACGAGACTTTCTAACTCTCAACCTTTTGCTTTATTACAATTTCTCGTTCCAATCACTCGCCCAACTCCTCATTAACCGAAATAACAATAAT
Organism: Agave tequilana; assembly: GCA_038442645.1. NCBI lineage: Eukaryota > Viridiplantae > Streptophyta > Magnoliopsida > Asparagales > Asparagaceae > Agave > Agave tequilana. Next base: position 55,016 of record JAVJIF010007877.1, on the reverse strand, counting down.
ACCAGGAGTGATCATAATAAGGAAGAACATCATAGCAATGAACAACCAAAGAGTGAGAAGTCAAAGGAAAGTTCTTCTATGGACGCTGAAGTTCTTAAAAGTATCCAAGCTCCTACCTCAAAGGGATGAACTAAAGAAAGTAGGGGCAGTTCGTCCTTACCCTTTAGAATGGGATTCAGTACCATACCCACCAAAGTTCAAACCACCAACATTACATACGTATGGTGGTAAGAGCTCGCCAAACCAACACATCTACTACTTCCGGTCTTAGACTGGTAATATTATAAACAATGATGCTATCATGGCCAGACTGTTCATTGGCACCCTGAAGGGGATAAAATTTGACTGGTTCCGAAGCCTTCCTCTGGGCTCTATCAATTCTTGGATCAACCTAGAAACTCGATTTCTTTCTCGTTTCTACGAGGATGATACCGATGTGACCATGGACAAACTCCTCTCTACCGTACAGAAGAAGGACAAATCTGTCCGCGACTATATTGAATGGTTCAGAAACTTATTTTTGATGTACCAACAGGGATGCCATTACCCATGCTCTTGCAGACATGCAGGCATAACTTTCTCGACCAAGTGGAGATTCGTATGGGCTGTCAAAGCCATACCTGGAAGGAACTAATCGAACAAGCTGAGATAGCCGAAAAGTCAGCTAAGAAGTTCAAACCATCTACCCCTAAAGGCAAATGGGGTATGAATAATAAAGAGCGTAGAGACATGGCGCAGTCTTCCCAAGCTAAAGGCAAAGAGACTATGTCCGTTGAATTGTCAGGAGATGTTTATTCGAAGGCCAAGAAGAACGCCTTCAATAATCAGGAGTCTAAGTTTCCTTTGAAACAGTACTTCTTCAAAGACGAGTAAGTGGTCGTAATATTCCATTTACTTCACAAAGGGAATAAACTGAAGCTGCCAGACGTTCGACGCCCTAATGAAATGGGACGCACGAACGATCCCAACTATTGTCTCTTTCATAGGATGGTTCATCATCCTACTGATAAGTGCTTTGTCCTCAAGGACAAAACTCAAGCTTTGGTCGATGCCGGAGTTCTGACTCTGAAATCAGAGCAAACAAAAGTCACTGCAAATATGGTGACTCTCGAGTTCGGCAAAACCTCCAAAAGTCACAGTTCCTGACGGGACCTTTCCAATCCCTATACCACGGCTGGAAGTCAAAACTCAAGAGATTAAGGGTCTTGTTCCCTTGACACTAGAGATAGGAGAAATCATGTGAATACACACAGACCTTATCTAAGATGAATAATGGGATTTGAAGAAATCCAAGTCGAAGGGCAAATCTTGCAATGTTATCTCCATTCTGCCAGATGTGAAAATCTCACATTAGCTTCTCTCAGCGATTCTGAAGGGGAAAAGCACGCTTGCACAGCACAAGTCGATATACCTCAGCCGACAGGTACTCGATTCAGAAAATCATACTTAAAACAGTATGAGAAAGCTACTGACGAGACACAGCAGCATACGACATCAGTACAAATATCCACACCGGCTCCGCTCCCTACAATGAAAAAAGAGAAGCAGAAAGAAATCCGGTTCGACCATATCCTGAAGAAGCCTTCAGGCCCAGGGCTTAACATGCCCTTTCGTTTTGACATATTGGCCCAGCTGGCTAATATCCCAGCTCATATTACCATACATGTGCTCTTTCGTCTCTCAAAAGAGACAAGAGAAGCACTCAGAGATGCACTGGCTAACTCAGAATCATTCCTGACATATATGCCAGAAATCCATAAAGATGACACTCAGTCTTCTTCCCTAAATGCCATCATATGCAATCAAAGGTACCTGCTATTACCTTCACAGCGGGGGATATGTTTCTCAAGGACAACAAGCACGATCGACCTTTGTACTACACCGGATATATCGGTTCGACATGCACTGAAAGGGTACAGGTTGATCTGGGGTCTACACTCAGTATCATCCCCAAAAGACTCCTCTACTTTCTTGGCATACCACTGTATCAGTTGTCTGCAACCAATACAATAATATACGATTTTAATGCAGGGAGTAGTCATCCACTTGGAAAGATTCGACTCCGTTGCCAAATAGGGAGCCTGAAGTCAGAGGTGACGTGTTATGTCATTGACGCTGACACGTCATACAACTTGTTATTAGGGAGACCTTGGATCCACGTTAATTGGATTATCCCCTCCACTCTGCATATGTGCTTCAAATATGTTAAAGATGAAGCAACAATACGAACTGTTTTTGCCGAAAAGCAACCATTCAAAGGGGTGAAAAATTACTTTATTGATACTCTCCTGTATCAAGAGATTGGTGAAACATTAAAAGAATCATTGCCTGACGACGATGATAGTGGCAATGAGGCAGATCAGAGTCTGAAGCAGACATGCCAGCCATTTTGATCAGTGAACCGATTGTAGCATGTCTTAATAATCCCCAATGTAACACTCCTTCTGAAGATGAGGCGAATGGGTAATTAATGATAATATTTCCTTTGATTATCTTGTGAGTGTTGAATTGTTTGAATTCATTACGGATAGCTCTCTGCACATGCCCTTACATAAGCTAAGTGCATTAAGTACACCGTGAAATTCATAGAAGGATCCATTTTAGTGGTTCCTCCATCCAAAGAGAGTCAATTACCAATAATATTCGGTAAAACCCAACTGCAAAGGTCTACAGCCGCAGATTCAAGTTCAGACCCGGACAACCCACAATTTTTCTATTATGCGCGATCAGCGCACCATATGATGAGAAAAATGGGATACAACCTGTAGCATGGGAAGGGCCAAAATTTCAGAAAAGGAAGACGTGGTTTGCTGCGCAACTTCGTGCCAAGAAAGAAACCGACAAATTACTATGATAACGCATACAGGGGGTTGGGATATGTTACAGCTACACCACCAGCAACGGTTCAGTCCAAGGATGACAAACCGATCCTATCACACAGCCTTTTCCTCCGAATAGGACTCATATGTCAGTGTGGGAATGATGTTCAAGAATCTCATCGTTAATATAACTTCAAGCAGCCAATTGGAGCTAGCGAAAGCTACGAATGAGGAACCATGGGCTCAGCAATTGGATCTCCAGTGAGAAAAGCGATTCGAACAATACGAACCGCCTACTGAAGACAAGATGATCCAGGTTAATCTGGATAGTCACGATCACCCTAAGCTCATCTTTATAAGTGAAAGATTGTCACTCACAGAAAGAGAAGAATTGATGGTACTTATAAGGGAGTATATAGATGTCTTCACATGGAACTACGAAGACATGCATGAACTTGATCCACAAATAGCCATGCATCATCTGAACATCAAGCCTGATGCCAAGCCAGTTAAGCAGCAGCAACGCCGATTTCACCCGAACATTATGGAGGCTATTGAAGTCGAAGTTCATAAGCTCATTGCATGCGGCTTTATACGGGAGGAACAACATCAAGATTGGGTTGCTAATATCGTTCTCATTTTCAAGAAGAATGAGAAAATATGGATCCACATTGACTACCGTGATCTCAATACAGCCTGTCCTAAAGACGAATTTTCATTGCCCATCACCGATGTCATGATTGACAATACCTGCGGATTCGAAAGGATGTCCTTCATGGACAGCTTTTCAGGGTACAATCAATTAAGATGTATCTAGGGGATGAAAAGCATACTTCATTCTGAACACCGTTGGGGTATACTATTATACCGTAATGCCCTTCGGACTAAAGAACGCGGGAGTAACTTATCAGCGGGCGATGAGTATGATCCTTCGCAACCATCTCTGAAAGACAATAGAATACTATGTCGACGACATTGCTGTCAAAAGTCGTAATAAGAGTGACCACCTTCACGACTTGAAAACGATGTTCGATATAATGTGGGCTCACCTACTGAAGATGAATCCTACAAAATCTTTCTTGGGGGTTCCGAGTGGCAAATTTCTTGGATTTATTGTTACATCAAGAGAAATTCATCTTGACCCAAATAAAGTCAATGTCATTCAGAACATGCATCTACCTAAGAATCTCAAAGAGCTTAGGGGCCTACAAGGTAGACTGGCTTATATCAGAAGATCATCACAAATCTCTCAGGCCGCTGTCAACCATTCACCCGACTCATGAAAAAGGGCGTTTCTTTTGTATGGAATCAAGCCTGTCAAGAAGCTTACGAAGATATCAAAAGATATCTCACAAAACCTCCAGTCTTAGTAGCTCCCATATTAGGAAAATCATTCTTCCTTTATGTGAAAGTTATGGACCATTCTCTGGGTGCTCTGCTTGCTTAAGAAGACGATAATGGTCACAAACAAGCTATTTATTATCTGAACAGGAATCTGATAGGGGCGGAATCTCGGTATAATCCTATTGAGAAAGAATGCTTAGCTCTTGTCTTTACTGTTCAGAAGACACGACATTATTTGGTCGGTCAAACCATACATGTCATTTTCAGAGTAAATCCTTTACGTCTCCTCCTGACGAAACCAGGATCACTGAATTCTAGATTAGCTAAATGGGCCCTCCTTTTGTCTCAGTACGGCATGCTCTTTGTCCCTCAGAAGGCAGTTAAAGGCCAGACACTTGCAGAGTTCTTGGCTGCTCATCCGGTTCCAGAAAGTTCAAAACTTCATGAAGATATTTCAAATGAAGTCTTCAAATCTACAATAACTTCAGAGGATGAAGTTTGGCAGATATTCTTCGATGGAGTATCACGAATAGGCCCTAAAGACAAGATCATTGCCGGTGTGGGGGTTGTGTTTATCTCACCACAAAATCATGTCCTTTCTAGGACATTTTCTCTGACGGAATCATGCTCCAACAATGTGGCAGAGTATAATGCTCTACTCATTGGTCTTCAGCTCGCTCACGAAATGGGGATACGCTACCTTGAAGCTTATGGTGATTCAAAACTTCAGATTAAAGGCGAGTACAAGGTCCGTCACGAAGACTTGATACCTTATTATCACGCAGTCATCAAAGTGGCTAATTTATTTAATGGCTTTTACATCAGTCACGTGTCTCGATCCCAGAATACTAGGGCCGATGCTTTGACTGCATTAGCAACAACGCTAGCCTTGCCAGTCGATACCAAGTATCATCTTACAGTGGTGACTCAAACCTTGTCTGCTCTAAACATATGTTGAGAATCAAAGAGGTCTATAATATCTCGACAAATCTTGAACCGAGAGATTGGCGATTTTTCCTCATCGACTATGCTTTGCATGGTTTGCAGCCGGATAACCCTAAAGAAGCGGCATCTATCAGGCGAAGGTCTCTTCACTTTTACTATATCGAACTCTGAAGACACTTTACCGTCGTTCATACGATGGTATCCTCCTCTGTTGTTTTTCTAATTTAGAAGCACATAAAGTTCTTAAAGAAGCGCACGATGGCATATGCGGAGCTCATCAGCCAGGTCCAAAACTCAAGGACCGATTGCACAGCTTTGGATATTATTAGCCAATCATGATAGTCGATGCCATCCAATATGCACGGTGGTGTAAGACCTGTTAAATCCATGCGGACTTCATACATCAGCCTCCAGAGTTGCTTCATCTAACTGTTACTTCATGGCCATTTGAAGCGTGGGGAATCGATGTCGTAGGGCCGATCAGCCCCTCCTCAAGGAGAGATCACCGATTCATCTTAGCAATAATCGATTACTTTTCAAAGTGGGCAGAAGTTATACCACTGGTGGAAGTTAAAACTTCTAGCGTGATTAATTTCATCAAACACCATGTCATCCATCGATTTGGTGTCCCTGGGCGGATCATCCATGAAACGGTCCCCAATTTTCAAGTCAGGTATTCTATCGGTTCTGTGATAAATACTAAATTCAGAATGTGGCTTCAACTGCTTATAATCCCGCCGCTAACGGCTTTGTGAAAGCATTCAACAAGATAATCATTAAGCTACTCAAAAAGTTCATTTTCTCAAATAAGCGAGATTGGAATGAGAAGCTTAGTGAATGTCTTTGGGCCTACCGAACCACAATTCGGACCCCGACAGGTAATACACCTTTTTCCTGGTATATGGGTGCGAAGCAGTCATACCATTAGAAATTCAGATGCCGTCATTACGAGTCGCTTTGATGACTAAGATGACAAAGGAGGACAATGATCGATTGTGACTCCAGGAGCTCAAAGTCTTAGATGAGAAGCGGTTACAAGCTCAGTAACACATTGAGTTGTATCAAGCCCGGATCTCAAAAGCCTTCAATAAGAAGGCTAAATAAAGAGTCTTTCAGAAAGGAGATTCGGTTTTAGTCGTCAGACGACCGATGATCATGACGCACAAAACCAAAGACAAATTTCAGCCCAAATGGGAAGGACCGTTTGTAATAGAAATAGTCTATTAAAAAGGGGCTTATTGCCTTATGACTTCAAACGGTGATTTACTCATGATGCCGATCAACAATAGGTTCTTAAAGAAGTATTATCCTTAATAGGATCCTTCTCATGATCAAGTCAACATTACACCTCTAATCAAGACCTTCAGATCCAAGATATGCAGAAGGAGCACTCCTCTCTTTCTCTAAATGAGATCATACAACCATAAACCAGTATCGAGCTAATCGTATACCGGTAGTCTCGAAGAAGAATTAAGGTTACGAATACAATAACCAAATAATCTAACACCTCTAACGGTTAAGGATAGAGGAAAATGTTGGCCTTTAAGCCCAACATACGTTCTTGACAACTCATCATGCTGAGGGGAATAGCATGGCTAATCCGACTCAAATGATAGTTGGTAAAGGCATATCAAATCCGTTGACAGATGAGGATTTGCTAAAAATCCTAAGGGATTTGTTCTCATTTCATTCCGCAGTTAAGGATAGAGAAAATGATTGAGCTTGAACATGCACACAAAATACAGTATTTTAGATTTTAAGATTAAAGAGTGCAAGTGCTCAATTCTATCGCAATAGCAAGTGGCTATGCAGGTCGTGATCCACATGGAGGGACTAGCGATGAAAACTTTTTTTAGTAAGTCTTCTTTTAAGATACAAAGTTTGACTAAAGTTCTTCTTTAGTTCTTTAAAAGAAAAAGGAAAATTTGAGTTAAAGTTGAGTTAGAAAGAAAGCGGTAGAATAAGAAGGTGGAGAAACAAGAAGTGATTTGTACAAATGAGATTGAAAAAAAGATGATAAAATGGTTGGAGATTGTGATATTGAAACTAAAGAATAAAAGAAAAGAAAGACAACCTAAAAATTACTTACCTCTTCAGTGCTCTTATACCTTGGATCCGTTGCGACGACTTACCTTGTCTTTGAAGGCAATCAAGCATGGCTTATAGGATCTTCCCCATTCTCGATCTACACTACGAATAAAAGGGCAAACTATAGTAGCAAGAGAAGGGTTGTTCATCACCATAGGCCGTCAAGGGCACTTGCAACGGCTAAGCAGTCTCGAAGCTATCGGATTCTCTTAGATTGCAACACATCAGAGGAGAGTAAAAGAAAACAAGAGTAAAGAATGAAAAAGAAACTTTGATTCGATTCAAATAATAATGAAAGAAGAGATCACTTACACTGGTGTCACCTGCAGTACAAGCTTGCTCTCATTCCTCCATAAAAGTCATCTCTCCTCTCAGTTACATAAAGAAAAGTAAAAATTACATAAAAAGAAACTAAAAACCTAAGTTACAAACTACAAATTAGCCTAAGTTCTATCCTCTACTTGGTCGTTCCCTTTTGCCTTTGAGATTGCAGGTATTTATAGAAATACAGAGATTAGAGGAGTATGAAGATAGAAAAACTGGCTATTTCTGAATTTGAATTATCCCTTATCTCCAAACTTGATTTGATGTGGATATTCAGTTCTAATCTGCAGTTTATTGGCGTGTTGATTGCTGAATATCACTTATCAAATGACAGAACTAAAAATAGTGATCAACATAAGATTTATAGCTCTGTAAGTCCTCTTTCTGGATCATCTTGAATCGTCAGATTTGAGATTCAGTAGCGAAAGTTATGATTCAAATACTAAAATGTATCCAGTCAGAATTTGAGTCAAACTTGCTTTATCTCATCCGTTGATCTTCTCTCTATCCATTTATCTCTCTGTATTTGATATTATCCTTGATTGATCCTTAGCTAATCAAAATGAATTTATAGAAATCTGAATTTTACTAGTTTTCATTTGGTGTGATCTTTCTGATTTGCTCTGATCTTCAGCTGAACATTTACCCCAATCTTGATTTGTTCTAACTAGATCTGGGATCATCCTCAGCTAACCAAATAGATCCAGTTAAATCTGATTTTAACTGATATTTATTTGGTTTAATCCTCTTTCTCTTCATTATTATCTTCTATAGAATAGACATTTAAGACAAAAAAATTAGCAGATTTATTACACGATAAATGTAGGAGTGTAATGAAAAGAATGCAAAATATGTGTGCGATCACACCCCCACACCTATCTTTTGCTCGTCCTCGAGTAAAACAACAAAATTAAACCAAAAATTATTAGACCACTTTCGCAGGTCACGCGATTGCACTGAGCTTGTGCAACAAGCCGTTAAACCTCTAGGTTACCCCTAGAGGACGAGTTTTGTCTCGTGAAGATTTTCAGTGGATTACACCCACAAAATCCATAAAGAAAGAGAAACAAAGAGTTAGTATTTTTGAAAAGCATTCTGAAAGAGAAAAATATTTGAAATATAATTGTAAGATTTAAGTAATCTATAAGTTATAGGAAAACTGAATTTTTCATTCCTAAACTTAGCTTCTATTCAAAAAATTTGTTATCAATCAAAGTAAGGAGTCAAATTGTACTTCTCATCTAGTCTATTACTTTACCCTAAGTCATATGCACCTTGTGACCGTGAAAATTTTGACTAAGGGTTCATTAACTCTAACTCTTATACCTTATTTATTTATATATATATTTTTAGTGGTATTATTCCTTAGTTCTATTAGGCTTTCTAATCTGCTCATGTAATGAGCCTTTAATCGATGACTCCCAAACAAATGGTCTTAGGGCACCGGGTGAGAAAACACCCCAAGGACTTAAGGACTCGAGCAAACAAGACCACAAAAGTAAGGATTTTATTATATGAACCCCTTTAGGCATGAATACTTATGCTTTATTAGGCACAAATACCCAGCTTAATCAGAGGATTTTTATATATTTTTTTTTCAAACTTATCTAATCATCTTTCGCATAAATACTAAGGCTTGCTTAGGTCAAAGTACCTAGTAAATTAATAATTAGATTTGTTCATCTTTCATAGATATATTTTTTCTTTTTTTTGTAAGGCATAAGAATCTTCGTTTTTTAAACCCTAAGTGTGTAAGTGTATAAAGTGTACATATTTCATTAAGGTAAAGATCCAGACTAAATTACTTTGACAAATTATCTTCCTAACTCTAAAAATCAAACAAATAATCTTATTTTGACCAAGTTTAAGAAATACTAATTTTGATTTTCCTATTCCTTAAAATTGACTTAATTTCTTACAAAAAAATATGTCAAAATATTGTTTCTATTTTAAAAAAGTTTTTAAAAGTAAAGAAAATGTTAATTTTTTTTAATAAAAAGAAAAACCTAAGTTATGTTAGAGCCCTCCCCCACACCTATCTCATGCATTGTCCTCAATGTATGAATTAATGCATAGATGCATGAAAAAGATAACAGGGAAGGAAAATACTACCTTAAGGTGGTGGTTCCGGTGGTGGTCTGATTGGTCCATGAAATGCGACCAATCGACTTTGCATGGAGTTCGGAGAAACCCACCAGAAATCTCTCTAATATAACCCACTAAAATGATGTATACATGAATTATTTTTATTACAAATTAAACCCCATCTAATTTTTAAATTTCATAATTAATTTCGGAGTCAATTTTATTAACCGCCTTGTCCCAAAATGGAGTTTGAAAAGATGGAATGATTGACTTGGACTCAGGAAGTACTGGAACTAATACCGACTCAGGAAAGTGACTTAAGTCAAGTAAAAGTTCAGGAATCAAGATTGGCTCAGGAAGTGGGTCTAAATCAAGAAGTTGAAACTCAAACCCACATTCAGTTTCCTACAATGGAATGTGACTTAATATTGGTGATTCAAATTCAAGAATGACAGGTGTAGGTATCAAAACTGACTCTAAAATATTACTCAAGTCAGGTAACAAAATAGGAGTCAATATTGATTCGGGAATTTGAACTGGATCAAGAATTTGAGAATCTAGGTCACATTTCTCATTGAGTTTAACTTCATAAAAATGAGAACTTACCAATTTGTCAATAGGACTTTCAAAAGTGTGAAATTGGTCAAGTTCAATTTGATGATCATCAAAGATGGGTGATTCAATTTCATGATGAATTGGCACAGGATCCAATGTTGACTCGGAAAAAAGATTGAAATTAGGTGAAGACACCGGAGTTATTATTGAATCAGGAAGTAGAATTGTATCACTAAGTTAAGGTTCAGGATCATATTCATTCTCAAGTTCTATTTCAAGAAAGGAATAACGTACCAAACTGTCAATATCATTTTTAAAATTTGGAGTCTGGGCAAGTTCAAATGATTGTGTTGAAATGGAACCTTGTTTTCTAAAATAACATGACTCTTCAGCTCTAACAGAATAGTTAACGACATCATAACTGGCCAAATGGTGAAACATAGAATTTGGACCATCATATCTATGTCATGATTACGAGCGTTTTGAGCCTGAGTCATGGCTTCAAACATCTTTTCATAGTTGACATGTTCATCGTTTTGTTGCGATTGGTCTTGAAAAGATGAAGTGTTATTTTGGAATTTGTGGTAAAATTGTGAGTCCATCAGATTTTGTGATTGTTGTTTGGACTCACATATACTCATTTTCAAAATTGATGGTTTTCTATTTTGGACTGGTGGAACTGAGTATGATCTTGAAAATATTGTGGACAAGGTGGATAAGGAGGACAAGCTGGTTGAAAATTGGATTCGGGAGAGGTGAATCCCCACTAACTCTGTGAAGAGTTGAAATTATTATGGAAATTATGGCTATAAGATTAGGGGCATGGGTTATATTGATTCGGATAAGACCAATCCGGCACACTAGGTTGGTTAAAGTTATGATATGCCGGGTTGGTAATATCCGAAAATGAGGTTGGTGTGTAATATGGATTCCCATTTAAATTGGAAAAATTGTTGTTATAAGCCATATCACACAATAAAACACAAACAAAGAAAAAAACAAACAAATAAGTAAACAAAAAATTCTAACCTAAGTTAGGGTAGACCTTTGACCTAGACGACTCCTAACTGATTAGACTGTCCATAGGAGGTATAATGTAGACTTTGACCACAAGCTAATCAGCCAGGTCAGGACAAGATTGGTGGGAGGTTATCTGTCAAAGACGTTCCTTAATTAAGTAACCACTAACCTTTGGGCTTTCGGCCCTTAATCTCCTTCCTAGACACTGATTTGGCAGGAGTCAAATTCCAACACCTTTCTATCTTAGGATAATCTCCTAATTGAGTCTGAGATGTCCCTAGGGCCAACGTCTACTCATTTTTAGTTAGGCTTAGGTTAGTGAGTGAGGAGATTGTTTCTGGGCTAAGGGAGGGTAATGACTTCCCCACCTTATCTTATTTATAGGACAAGCCCTTAAGTCAATTTAGTGCAGTATGCAAGTATATAGAAAAAAGTAACATTCAAGTAATATTTCATACAAGAATGAACCTTATACTAAATGTTATGCACACATACCTTGGCTCTAGCACTCTTCAACAGTAAATAGAAAATGAAATGAAATAGACACGTGCCTAAATGTAAAGTCTAAATCATTTTTAGCATTTACAATCAATTTTTTACTGTTATATTAAAAATGTATATACATTGAGTCAAACAAGGAGATAAATGCTACACCTGCACACAAAAATACAGAATTTCAGAACTTTAAAATAGAGATGTGCAAGTGCTCAATTCTACCGCTATAACAAGTGGTTATGCGGGTCGTGATCCACAAGGACGGACTAGCGATGAAAACTTTTAAGTAAGTCTTCTTTAAGATACAAAGTATGGTTAAAGTTCTTCTTTAGTTCTTTAAAAGAAAAAGGAAAATTTGAGTTAAAGTTGAGTTAGAAAGAAAGCAGTAGAATAAGAAGGTAGAGAAACAAGAAGTAATTTGTACAAATGAGATTGAAAAAAGATGATAAAAATGGTTGGAGATTGTGATATCGAAACTAAAGAATAAAAGAAAAGAAAGACAACCTAAAAATTACTTACCTCTTCAGTGCTCTTATACCTTGGATCCGTTGCGACGACTTACCTTGTCTTTGAAGGCAATCAAGCATGGCTTATAGGATCTTCCCCATTCTTGATTTACACTACGAATAAAAGGGCAAACTATACTAGAAAGAGAAGGGTTGTTCATCACCATAGGCCATCAAGGGCACTTGCAACGGCTAAGCAGTCTCGAAGCTATCGAATTCTCTTAGATTGCAACACATCAGAGGAGAGTAAAAGAAAACAAGAGTAAAGAATGAAAAAGAAACTTTGATTCGATTCAAATAACAATGAAAGAAGAGACCACTTACACTGGTGTCACCTGCAGCACAAGCTTGCTCTCATTCCTCCATGAAAGTCGTCTCTCCTCTCAGTTACATAAAGAAAAGTAAAAATTACATAAAAAGAAAACTAAAAACCTAAGTTACAAACTACAAATTAGCTTAAGTTCTATTCTCTGCTTGGTCGTTCCCTTTTGCCTTTGAGATTGCAGGTATTTATAGAAGAAATGCAGAGTACAGGAGTATGAAGATAGGAAAAGCTGGCTATTTCTGAATTTGAATCCTCCCTTATCTCCAAACTTAATTTGATGTGGATATTCAGTTCTGATCTGCAGTTTATTGGCGTGTTGATTGCTGAATATCACTTATCAAATGACAGAATTAGAAATAGTGATCAACATAAGAGTTATAGCTCTGTAAGTCCTCTTTCTGGATCATCTTGAATCATCAGATTTGAGACTCAGTAGCGAAAGTTATGATTCAAATACTAAAATGTATCCAGTCAGAATCTGAGTCAAACTTGCTTCATCTCATCCATTGATCTTCTCTCTATCCATTTATCTCTCTATATTTGATATTATCCTCGATTGATTTTTAGCTAACTAAAATGGATTTATAGAAATCTGAATTTTACTGGTTTTCATTTGGTGTGATCTATCTGATTTGCTCTGATCTTCAGCTGAACATTTGCCCCAATCTTGATTTGTTCTAACTAGATCTGGGATCATCCTCAGCTAACCAAATAGATCCAGTTAAATCTGATTTTAACTGGTATTTATTTAGTTTAATCCTCTTTCTCTTCATTATTATCTTCTATAAAATAGACATTTAAGACAAAGAAATTAGCAGATTTATTACACGATAAATGTAGGAGTGTAATGAAAAGAATGCAAAATATGTGTGCGATTAGAAAATGTTGGCCTTTAAGCCCAACATAAATCCTTAACAACTCATCATGCTGAGGAGAATAGCATGGCTAGCCCGACTCAAACTGTAGTTGGTAAAGGCATATCAAATCCGTTGACAGCTGAGGATTTGCTAAAAATCCTAAGGGATCTATTCCCATTTGATTCCTTCTCCAAAATCACTTACCAATTCTCATCCATGGAATGGTAAGACCATATATAAAGGTATTCATATCCTTTGCAAAATGATGAGTCTTACCTATCATTTTAACACTAAACCTCTGATAGCAAGACTATAATCTACTCCCTAACGGATAAAACCAATATCCCCAGTGGATAAATCTCGCTTGTCATTCTCTTCAACAGAATGACAGGTCCACTCAAATTACTGTTCTAATAGTAAATGAATTCTTGTCAAGTTAACATCACACCTCTGGCAAGTTGCTTTACAAATTCTCACGAAGTTCTCTGATACATGATCTTCTATGGGACTCATTTCCTAACTCCCCAGCGAGTTTCTGATAATCAGTCCTCAGTAGACTTTTCTGGTTGTCACGTTAACAATATACCTCTGACAATTTCTTTCAAATAACATCCGAAGGAGATATCAAAATCCTCATGGAGTTGATAATCAAGTCTTATTTCCCCAGTGGAATTATTTCTTTGTCATCATGTCCAGTTTGTCACCTCTGAATGACAAAACTTCGAGCTTGGTGGCTTCTCAATCGGTTATGTCCTTGTTACCTCTAAACCGACAGATAGTCAAGTCTCATCTTTCAGTCCAGTAGGGACTATTCTTTATCATCATGTCCAGTTCGTCACCTCTGAATGACAAAACTTCAAGCTTAATGGCTTCTCAATCGGTTATATCCATGTTACCTCTGAACTGACAGATAGCCAAGCTCATCTTTCAGTCCAGTAGGGACTATTTCTTTGTCATCATGTCCAGTTCGTCACCTCTGAATAACAAAACTTCGAGCTTGGTGGCTTCTGAATCGGTTATGTCCTTGTTACCTTTGAACCAACAGATAGCCAAGGCTTATCTTTCAGTCCAGTAGGGACTATTTCTTTGTCATTATGTCCAGTTCGTCACCTCTAAATGACAAAACTTCGAGCTTGGTGGCTTCTCAATCGGTTATGTTCATGTTACCTCTGAACCGACAGATAGCCAAGTCTATCTTTCAGTCCAATAGGGACTATTTCTTTGTCATCATGTCTAGTTCGTCACCTATGAATGACAAAACTTCGAGCTTGGTGGCTTCTCAATCGGTTATGTCCATGTTACCTCTGAACCGACAGATAACGAAGTCTCACCTTTCAGTCCAGTAGGGACTATATCTTTGTCATCATGAATAGTTCGTCACATCTGAATGACAAAACTTCGAGCTTGGTGGCTTCTCAACCGGTTATATCCATGTTACCTCTGAACCGACAGATAGCCAAGTCTCACCTTTCAATCCAATAAGGACTATTTCTTTGTCATCATGTCCAGTTCGTCACCTCTAAATGACAAAATTTCGAGCTTGGTGGCTTTTCGATCGGTTATGTCTATGTTACCTTTGAACCGACAGATAGCCAAGTCACATCTTTCAGTTCAGTAGGGACTATTTCTTTGTCATCATGTCCAGTGCGTCACTTCTGAATGACAAAATTTTGAGTTTGGTGACTGGTTATGTCCTTGTTACCTCTGAACTGATAGATAGCCAAGTCTCATCTCTCAGTCCTATAGGAACTATTCCTTTGTCATCATGTCCCATTAGGAGTGTTCTTGCATCCTTCGAAAAATGTCCTCACCTGCGATCCCGCAATGAGCCGCTTCAGGAGCATCTTCCATGTTAGGAAACAAATACTTCCCCCAGCTCTTCGAGCTACATGATGTTCCCTTATGGCTCCCATGCATGCTTAAGCAAATGTAAAGGTGGCACATCAATTCCTCATAAGTCTCAAACAAGGCGGGCTCCTGCTTCTCCAGAAGTGCTTATTCCGCCTCGTACGAAAAATATTCTTCATATGGGAGAGCACCCAAGGGCAGAGTAGAGACTTCCCACATCCCGTGCCAAGCCATGCCCAATTCGCCTACAGGGGTGAAGAAAGTCCCTATAGCTAAACAATATAACTCAAAGATGGCGTAGAAGTTTACTATGCTCATCTGGATGCCGTAACAGGTTGCCCTGACAACCTCATAGAGTCCCAATCTCTCCAGGTCCTCTTCAAAATGGGCCAAGACATATAAGGTCAAGTCTCTCCACCATGCCTTGGGAGGGTGAATCCGCCCAGGGGTCCTGAAGTCAGTGGCTAGATAATTACCACGAGCTTTGAAGAATGAATTTTCAAAAGTCTGAGCCACCGCAGAATTTTTCCCCACTGGAATGTTTAGGAGAACGTTCGTAGGGTGGAGACCCAATACGCAGCGAGGAGGACCCGCCCTTGTATAACTAGGAAGCGCAGCTATCAACTTCCCCACGTGAACGGAGTTAGTAGTCCGAGTCACTTACCACTACATCTTCTGAGGCTTCATCACGCATTGGAAGAAAGACAGTGGAAAGTGACACTTGCTAGACGGGAGATAATACTTCTCGCCATCTAGTTTGAAAATTCACTGTCCTTCTCCGGCTAGCAGCTGATGATCGGTATCTGGCGCTGCATCCCCAAACATAAAGCCGGGCTTCCGGTAGACTCTCTTGTCACAATCCTCGAGGGGAGCAATAATTAAGATACTCCTCATGGTACGCTGATCTTCGGAGTACATGAGGGCATCCTGACCGGGAGCACTTTGCTCATTGAATAATGAAGCCTGCCCTTGGAACTGCAAGCTAATATTGTCGTCCAGCCCCCTGGCCATTCCAAAGAGACTGTTTAGAGGACCCAGAGTATAGTGCACTGTAAAAGTAAGAAGAAATCATATTAGTTCATTTGCTAAAGAAAGCTAAAGTAAGAATATAATTTTTACTGAGGCATAGCTCCGCTCGGAACTCTCCGAGATAAGCTAGCCTAGCATTAGCTTTGCAACCGCCGCTTAGCTCCGCACTCCGCATGAAGGCAGAATGCAGAAAGCCTCTAAGTGTTAGCTTCGCTCTAGAAGCTTGGCCTCGCCGAACAGAATACGAAGAAGCCCTCAAGGGCTAACTTTGCTAGAAGGGTACTGCAACCTAAAATCATTTTAAGGGCTTTAAAGTCCTTTTTCAGCTACGCTTCTAAGGCTAACTTCGCATCCTGCTATTTAACAGGATGTGAACCGTCTAAGGGTTAGCTTCGCACAGAAGCTTGGAGAAGAAACCATTCGGTTCCTAAATTTTCAGTTGAGAATTAAGGGGAATTAAATCCCTTAAGAAGTCAGCAAAGAAAATTTAGAGAGTTGAACTCCCTGAGATCACTGGATCATAATGAATCATTCTAGATTCATCATGAGATAGCCAGAAATTGGCTTCAAAAAGAGATGAAAAGCTATGACTAAAAGGGAAAAATCCCTACCCGCAATGGGGCCCTCAATGACTGGAGGAGGAGGACGCCCCTCCGTCGCAGAGGTTGCTGCCTCTTTGCCTGCTCGTCTTTTGGGGGCCATGGAAGAATCGAAAAGTTCGTAAAATATCAAACGAAGAAGGAGGAGGAAAAGGAGATTTGTTTCTCTGAAAATTCAAAGAGAAGTAATTCTTTCTCTTTCTGCCCAATCAGGCTTTTATAGGATTAAGATTGTCTAAACTTTACCTCCTCGAAAGGAGTGCAGGCGGTCGTTTAAATTAATTTGAAACGGCGCCTAAGAGCCTTCCCGAGAAGCGTTACTTCAGCCCCGCTAAGGGCTAACTCTGCCAAGAGTTCAACGTTCACTTCGCGCGACGCTTGAGTAACTTCGCTGGGAAACGTGCCTTAACTCCGCCAAAAGCACATCTCTAGCTTCACGGAAGTTCCGTGTTAGCTTTGCCAAAAACTTGTTTCTAACTTAGTTGGGAGTCTATCTCCAACTTCGCTGGAAGTTTAGCTCCGCTGAGAGTTTTTTTTAATTTCCTCCAAAGGAAAAGACTCACTTAAAGGCAGTCCACTCCAGGTGTTCTCGAATCAAAAAAGAGGGAAACAAAGCAGATAAGTAGAAAATAAACATTATTAATGATTTAAAAAGAAAGATACATTAACGCTACGTCAAGGTGATCTTTCATACAACCGAATTATTGTTCCAAAGGCATACAAGTTGTCCTATCTACTTCCAAGGTGATAAGCCAAACCAACTGGACACGAAAGGCCTTCCTCCTGCACAAGGCTGTAATCCTTCACCTAATGGCAGATTTTGCCATCAAGAAGCTGGATCTTTTTTGATGAAAATTGGCAAAGGACTGGTTGCCACCAGAAAGCTAGATCTTCCATAATCAAAATTGGCAAAGGAAGGATCTGAGACCTTACAGGTGACGCCCGCTTTTTCAAAGTGGATCATCTCGGATAAGCGATTACCAGCCCCTTCCCGAAGTGGACATCTTAGATAAGCAGCTGTCAACCTCTTCTTGAAATACGCATCAGCTGCTCCAATACGTTCCTCCTGCTTAGGGTCAAAGCTTCAACTTAAAAATCAAGTAGCGGGTTTCTAGTCTCTTTCATCAAGTCAAAAGACTGGCGGGCACAGTTTACTGCAATGCAAACTGAAAACAGGTTAACATTAAATCAAAAGAAAACTGCAAAGATGAGATGCTAAGTCAAATTCTTTGGGCGAAATAATTCATATCCGATTCAGTGGTGCTTCAGTTAAGAAGATGATAACCTCGCTTGCACAGTGATGATGGACTAGCTCAGCATAAGCCAAGTTTTAGCTCCGCCTAAGGCAGTTAGGCAGAAGAAGCCTAAAAAAGGACCAAGTCCTAGCCTCGCCTATATGGCTAAACCAGACTGGTCCAGAGGGAGGCAGTCTTGACCCCACCTATGGCAAAACTGGCTCAACCTTGAAGAGAGTAAGTCCTAATTCTTGCCTATGTGGCAGATTTAACAAGCAGATTCAATAGATCAAGACAGAAACTCTGCATGAAAAGTCTTTTTCTGATCAAGTGAGAATGATAGCTTCGCCGAGAGCTAGAAAATAGGGCTGAAACCCTCTCTGCAAGTCAGTCAGATACAGAATGAAGAACAAGGGAAATCAATCCCTTAAGAAAGATTAAGGAGATAAA
This sequence comes from Agave tequilana, assembly GCA_038442645.1. Classification (NCBI taxonomy): domain Eukaryota; kingdom Viridiplantae; phylum Streptophyta; class Magnoliopsida; order Asparagales; family Asparagaceae; genus Agave; species Agave tequilana. The sequence goes on along the minus strand of JAVJIF010007877.1, from coordinate 36,492 downwards.
CTCCCTAAAGTCACTAGTCCATTGATAAAGTCTCTGGATGACCGAGACTCACCAGCTCTTGGCTGGTTAGCGACCAGGGTAGGTACCCCCACTATTTTAGAGATCTAAGTCTCCTTTCCTGGGCAACGAGGGGATGTCATGAACAGAATATTTCTCTGAAAAGGACGTCAAGTGTCCTATTTATAGGCCTCATGGCCTGACCACGTCGCTGCCGCTTCAAGCTTAGAAGCGCAAACCAAGTTAAAGCACTTAAATGCTTAGCCTCGAGAAAGGGAACAATCTCCCTCGTTAAAAGCAATAGAGTTTATTCTAACCTCAAAAAAGGGAGCAATCTATCTTGTAACTCGCCAAAAGCAGTTAGCCTCAGGAAAGGAACGTCGTTCCAAACACCAAGTTAACGCGAAGCTACCCAGACACGAAGCTACCCAGAATTGCGAATCTACACGATTCCTCGGCGAATTTATTCCAATCCAGAAGTAGGATTGAAAGCAGAGCTGAACTCAACCACTATGGCGATATTCGCATTTCACATATTATCAATTAAAGCAGTTCAAAGTATTTCGGAGTCTGAACCATTCCATTGCAGACTTACGAAAACTTTGAGGGGGTCTTGTTGACACTCTAAAAAGACAAGATTACTAACTGGCCTGAACAATGTCTAACTTGTTGACATCTACACAAGACAAGTAGCAGACAAGCCGGAGACCAGTTCTTTACCCATCTAAGAGGGAACGAATCAGCAACTTAGACTCTGCTGATCCAGTGAAGCAGACAGTAAGCCGAGATCGTTCTTAAAAGCTCGTAAGAAGGCCCAAACAGGACCAGAGACATTAAGTGAGCTCAACACTTAGTCTCGCACAAGCCCACGAGATAAGTCTCGTATAAGAAGCTAAAGTTGCTTAGCATCGCAGGAAGTTCCTTCACAAACTTCGCTGCGAGAGATGCTCAGTTAACTTCGCAGAAAGTTAACTTCACTTGAAGCCCCACGCAGCCGCGCAGAAGGATGATTGGTAGCTTCGCCACAAGTTCTAACTAGCTCCGCTAAGAGCTTTCCTCTAGCTTCGCCAGAAGCTTCTCCCAGCTCCGCTATGAGCTCAACGCAACGACTTCACTGCGGGTCTTTTATGGTCACCTTTGACGAATCAAATCTCTAAATGAGATCAAATCTAATTGAGATCAAATTTGACAGTTGCTTGCTATAATCTTTTAACTCTCCTAATTAGGTAAGAAGATCAAAAGAAATCTTTCAGTTATTTGGAAAGAATCAAGGGAGCATCCCTCATTTAGCAGAGCAGATCAAGGGATCAACACTATTTGCTATTCCTAACTTCACAAAAATTATCTCTAGCCTCGCGACAAGGCTACTTTTCAGATGTAAAATAGATTGACTCAATCTGTTTTTAGATTTTCAAGGGACAATTGTACCCCTACTCTCTCTATAAATAGCATACCAGAGGCTCGAAAAAAGAGAGGAGAGACGGATAAAGGCAGAGACCTACTCTCTTGCTTCCAAGAATTCAGAGAATTACTTCTCTAATCAGGGTGCTAATACTCTAAGATCTTCCTCCCTCTCAAGGAATCTTCAGAACCAGACGAGAAGGAATTCCTAAGCAGAGGCAGCTCGAGAAGTAACAAGAGGGCTTTACCGACCTTCTGTTCTCCGATTCTCTGAACCAGGCGAGAAGGGAATCCTATCAGGTGGCGGTCCGATTGTCTGATCGATCGCATCGTCAAAAAGATAAAGTGACCGTGCGCTGATCAGAATCCTACCGGCACACTTCCCTAGAAATCTCATAGGAGATCTACTTGTAATCTCTTTACTTCAAAGAATTACTTGTAATTTAGCTCCTCGACCCCTTTTTTTTGTAAGTTTTCCCTTCACAAAATCAATGAAAAACAATCTCGTTGATGATATAATCGGCTGGGTGGTCAAGCCTTCTAGAGAGAATTTTCTTCTTGCTTGGTTTTAAAATCTTCTGAAGATAGAAGGCGTGTTGAGACCCTGTATGAAAGAGAGTTGAGTCTCTGAAGCTTTTGGAAGCTTTGAAAGCAAGAGGACACCCGTTCTCTTAGATTTCTCCAAACTTTTTTCAGCTCTTCTTCCGTCGTGCAAGAGGCTATTTATAGTAATAATAGGGGTGTAACTGGTCCTTGAATTCAGCAAGACTGAATTAGTCATTTAGCTTCGCGTGAGGCTCGAAATAGCCTTGCCGTGAGGCTAAATGCAATCTCTGGCGAAGCTGGGAGGTTCGCGCGAGTTATTAATAGTCATTATGGCTTAATCGTCTTTACTTAATGTGGGACAAAGTGGACGGGTGTACCGCCCACTTAAAGTTACATTAATCCCACTAAAATAGCGGGGTTCATCCATTTATCCCTCTTGGGATTTTGAAACGGTCAACTGATGACCTGGTAAAACTCACCGCGGAGCTAAGTAAGAGTTTCAGACAAAGCTCATCTTAAAAATCTTCAGGCGAAGCTATACTCAAAGCTTCAGGCAAAACTAGGAGTGAGCTCAGAGCATAGCTGGACCACTCCATCTCCTGCGAAGCTGGTGAGAAACCTTCTAGCGAAGTTTAAAGTTAGCCTTCAGCGAAGCTTAAAGTTAGCCTTCAACGGCCTGATTGAAGCTTCGTGCGAGGCTATGAGTGAAATTAGCCTTGTTTGGGCTCATACGAGGCTATATGTTGAACAAATATAGCCTTATAGGCCTGCTTTAGCCTCTGGTATAGGTATAGAACTGGTCATCAGCTCGTCCATGACTCTGACTTCTGTAAATGTCGCTGAATGTAGACGTCATTCAGACCGGTTGGGGTGCTACCTATGAGCTTGTCTTTTTAAAGTGTCAACAAAACTCCCTTCAAAGTTTTCATGAATCTGTAATAGATTGGTATAGATTATGAAATACTTTGAATGTGAAGCTTGATTTCTAAATTTGCTTAAGTCAGAAAAATACACTGGGTGCAACTGTACACTGAACTAGGTAACCAGATTGATTTTACCCTAGAAGTTCCCAAGAGGAATAAGTTCTTAGCGGAGCTAAGATGAAGCTTCAGGCGAAGCTAAAGATGAGTTCTCAGTGGAGCTGGAGTAAAGCTTAAAACGAAGTTAAAAATGATTCTCAGGGGAGCTAAGCCACCCAAAGCTTCTTGCGAAGCCAAAAGAGATTTTTGAGCGAAGTTAGCTAACTTCGCTATCTTAGGTCATTTCAAATTAAATTGAAATTGACCGCTTGCGCTCCTTTTAAGGAGGCAAAGCTAAACACTTCTGTGTCTATAAAAAGCCGATTTGGCTGAAGTTCAGAGAAGTTTTCTCTTCTCTTCAAACTCCTCAAAATCTTCAGAGTTTTAGAACTCTCTTCGTCTTCTTTTTTCAAGATCTTCCAGAACTTCTTGTAAATTCTAATGGCTCCTAAGCAACGCACAGGGAAAGAGGCTGCCACCTCTGGTACGGCACCGCCGCCTCTGCCTCCAACGATCGAACGCCCCATCGCGTGTAGGTATTTTTCCCTTTTTTGAGATTTTTCATCTCTTTTTTTAAGCAAATTTTTGGCTATTTTATGGTGAATCCACCATGATTTACCATGATCTAGTGATCTCAGGGATCGAATACCCTTAATTTTGATTCTATCGAATTTTAGGAGATTTAGTTCCCCTTTAATTTCGTGAATCAAAGTTAGAAACCGAAAGGTTTCTTTCTCAAGCTTCCATTCAAAGGTAGCCCTTAGGGTTTTTTGCACTCTGGCTTAAGCTTCGCAGCGAAGCTAGATAAAGGGGTTTATCCCTCTCAGGCATAATTGCCTCTTAAGCTTCTATGCGAAGTTAATACTTCGTGACTTGCTGCACTCTACCTTTGTGCAGAGTGCGGGGTTAAGTTTCAGGGCAAAGCTAATGCTAAGCTAGCTTCACTTGACAAGCGAAGTTATGCCTTAGTAATTTGTTACTTTCTGCACTCTGCCTTTGTGCAGAATGTGAAGTTAAGTTTCGGGGCGAAACTAATGCTAAGCTAGCTTCGCTTGTCAAGCGAAGCTAGCTTAGCATTAGCTTCGGGACAAGCGAAGCTATGTCTTAGCGATTTGTATTCTTATTCTCCCCCTTTTTTTCTTTTGAATCAATAGACTAACATGCTTTCTTCTTTCTATTTTTGTAGTGCACTATACTCCCGGCCCATTGAATAGCCTTTTCGTGTCAATCAAGGGATTGGATAGGAACGTCAGTCTGCAGTTCTATGGGCAGGCTTCTTTATTCAGTGAAAGGAGCGCTCCTGATCGCGATGCCCTGATTTATACTGGAGATCAGCACACGATGAGGAGTATACTGACTATTGCTCCTCTAAAAGACTGTAATTGAAAATTTTACTGGAAACCCAGCTTCATGTTAGGGGATTCGGGGTCTGACACAGAGCAGCAGCTATTAGCCGGAGAAAGACAGTGGATTTTCACTTTAGATGGCGAGAAGTACTATCTTCCGTCGAGCAAGCATCACTTCCCACTATCTTTCTTCTAGTGTGTGACGAAGCCTAGGAAGATGAACTGACAGGTGACTCGGCCTACTAACTCGGTCTACGTGAGTATCCTAACAGCTTTCTCCCACGGTTATAACAAGGCAAGTCCCCCTCGGTGCATACTAGGTCTGCACCCTGGGAACATTCTACAAGACATCCCAGTCGGGGAGAACCTGGCTATGACCCAGAATTTCGACAACCAGTTTCTAAAGGTCAGTGATAATTATCTGGCGACGGACTTTAGGGCCTCGAGTTGGATTCATCCTCCAAAGGCGTGGTGGAAGAACTTGACCTTGTACGTCTTGGCTCACTTTGGAGAGACCTGGAAAGACTCGGACTCCGCGAAGCTGTTAAGGCCACATGCTACGGCATTCAGATGAGCATTGTTAATTTCTACACCATCTTTGAATTGTACTGCCCAGTCATAGGGACTCTGTTCACTCCCGTAGGCGAGCTGGGCATGACTATGCAGAGATGTGGGAGGTCTCTGCCTTGTCAATGGGATCTCTTCCCTATGAGGAGTATTTCCCTTATGAAGCAGAGCTGGCGTTACTAAAGAAGCAGGAGTCCGCTTTATTCGAGACTTACAGAGAGCTGATGTGCCATTTCTACATCTGCTTGGATGTGTGCGGTGGTTACAAGGGATGCTCAAACAGCTTAAAGAGTTGGGCAAATTATCTGTTTCCTACTCTAGAGAAAGCCTCCGATAGAGGAAGCCTCCGATTATCACCTTAGGATGTTGTTGGCGCCAAGGTACCACGGGATGTTCCTGGTGGGATAGGTACGGCTCCCATAGAGGAAGTAGAGATGGAAGAGGAAGAAGAAGAAGACCCAGACGTCCACTTCAAGTGAAAGCGAGAGGGCTAATCTCGCAGGAAGGGGTGATAAAGAAACCTCGTCGCCACACTTCGGTTGTTGCTGAGAACGAATTAGTTGCGATCACTTCTCCTCCTGTCCCATTAATTATAAAATTATCGGCGCAGAAGAAAGCAGCTGAAAAGGCTACTCCAGGCTTGGGTAAGATTAGTTCCCATTTGCAATATTTTTTAATTAGTTATTTTATCTTCTCGTGCAGTTAACTTGTTAATTTGGGATACAGGAACTGAGGTCACAGGGGAACAAGGGGATTATTACAATCCATTGTTCACCTACACAGAGGGTGATGAAGCTAATTACTTCGTCTCTGATGAACTCGAGGGTTATACAGCTGATGTCGGTCCCTCCGGTGCTAGCAAGGCAAAGAAAGCCTAATGGCTTCGAGTTCAAGAGAATTAGTCGCGGAACCTGAGGCAGGTGAAGGAGGACCAGATGCCGCTACAACTATTGAGGCCTTCAGGACTGATGAACTTCTTCCTGAGTCAGCCTCTTATGATTTGACAGAAACTGGTGCTTCTCCTGCCACTGTCGTGGCCTCTTCTATGAAGCCAATCGAAGTCAGCACCGTCGTTGAAGGAGTGCCCAAGGACATTGTCGAGGTGGTGATTGGGGCGATGTATGTCATGACTTCAGCTCCTTTCGGTAATGCTATAGTAATCTCTAAACGACCTTTGCTTGCTCTATTTTTTGCTTCCCTTTACCCTAATAAAATATTCTTACAGGTATTCCATCTATGGTCGCATCAACTTCGAAGGAGCCGGCGGGTCTTTCTAGGGAGTTCAGCGAGGAGACAAGCACTTCAGCTACTGTACATGTTGCGGAATTAGATGTCCTGTATCGCGATCTGCCTCCTTACAAACTGGAATCTGCTGGTGATCCTACAGCGGCTGAGGAAACGAGGGCTGCTCTCCCTTCCATGCTATCGACGGAACCCATCGCTTTTCCGTCTAAATCGGCGGGCGAGATGACGGTGGTTTCCATGATGCCGCCAATTTTGGTAAAAACCGGTCTCAGGGTAATCACAAGCTCAACATCTCCTACATTGATTGTTGAGCCGGTTGTTTCTGGAGTAGTCACCAACCCTACTTCCGTTGTGACTAGTATATTGGTGTCGATGAAGACTCCTCGATTGCTAGTGATTCCTCGTCCATCTCCAACCAGTATTCATGCCACTTCTTCCACTATTATGACGGTGAAACCAGTGGAGGTTCTATATCAGGGGATTACTCGCTCGTTGGGAGTAATTGAAGTTGGGAGAGAATTCGTGGCAGAAATGGTCGACAGCTTCTATAAAAGACTGAAACGATCCATTGCCTTGATTTTGAAGGGGTAGACCACTTCATTTGTAGCTCTGAAGATGGTCCTCTTTTGTAATATTGAGAGTATCCGAGATTTCAGAGGGGATAACTAAATCGCTGCATTGGAGCTGTTAGTGGAGAAGTTTGAGGGGGACGTGGGTGAGGCGTAGCCTTTGCAGCTCGGACCTGCATCCATTGGTAAATAAAGAGCATAAACGTCTCAGGATTTAGATACAGAAAGCTCACTTGGAGGCACAGAAAGCAGCCGAGGTGATATCTTCGGACTTGAAGTCCTTAGAGGTAAGGAAAGTAGAGATAGGTGATGCTATCGATGCCTCCAACATTGCTCTCCTTGATGCCAAGTATAAGATTGAAAAGGCCAAGGGGATGATCAAAAGGGTCAATCTTTTCCTATCCAAAGCTGAACCGGTGCGCCTTGAAGAGACTGCTAAATTGCAGCAGCTCAAAGCCCAGAGCGATGAAGTCCTGCAGCAGGAGATGGCGAAAAGGGCAATTCTGACGGAGATTGAGGCCCGTTTGTCCCAAATGGCTAACTTCAACGAAGCCAAGCTGAGATCGCAGGCATTCATCAAAGTCACTGAAGAAAGAAAGAGCAGGCTGGTTACTCTCGAAGAACGGATCAATCCTACGAGACACAGTCTAGCTTGTATTTCATGTATCCCTCTTCTTTTTTTTCTTTTGAATCAATAATAAAAAGTAATTTTATTTGACTCTTCTGTCGTGTCTCTACTTGTTTTATCTTCTGAGTTTGCAGTAATTGCAGGTTAAATTTTAGCTCTCAAAACACGCAAGATGACGGTATAGTCTTTCAACTTATAGAATTTCGATGCATATTTTTCATGAAGTATGAAGTAGATATCAGTTATTTGAGGTCACGTATCTGGTGAATATTTTTCTAATGAGTAATATCTTTTCTTTTCTTTCTTTCTTTCTTTCTTTTTTTTTTTTTTTTTGGGGAAAATGGGCTAAAAAGTTGGCATTCCTTTCGATAACGATTTTGAATTCTTAGATATCATTATTTGATAACTAATATGCACATATGAAGCGTTTTTCTCGTTTTAAATAGGTTCACTTGTTATTTTTCTTGTCTATGTAGGTTCACTTGTTATTTTTTTCCACATTGCAAATTCTTTAATAAGGATCAAACCATTTTTATTTGCATTTCCTAAGAAATGAGATGTAATCAGAATCTTATTGTCGGTATGTGTACGCAAACTTTACCTCAGAAATTCTAACCACTTTATATTACTGTCATGCCTTGTTTAGCAGATACATGCTGCATACTTGGACAAACTGCGGGTTGTCTGTCCAAGTCTGAACCGCATCCAGGGCAGCTTATCAACATAAATTCGGGTGAGACCTCATCCAAGGGCGATTCACATTGCAGGGTGCACAGTTCACTTGCAAGAGCCAATTAAAGCAATATTGTGAGAATTATAATAACTTGGGGGGTCCCTCGTGCTCTTGATGTACATACATCATTGATCTTCCTTTTTACTTGTGAGCTTTGCCATGCCACTTAAAAATCGTGGGCAATGTGACAGCTTTGTGCTCATGGTAGCAGAGCAAGACACAGTGCTGTTGTGTGTTTCAGTTATATGCTATTCATTCTGTAGTTGAACTGGAGTATGGAGGACTCGTGAATCTTCTTGTTTCAGGCTTTGATTAGCCCATGTTGGCTATGAAATTAATCAGCGAACTTGTTCTGGGACTTGGTCGATGAAGATGGTAAAAGTTTTGATTTGTTCGAGAATATTCCAATGGGATTTAATTCTTTTGATTCATGATAGTTATGTTTTCCCACCCTTGATTCATTTTAGGCATGTAAGATTTTGTGTTTTGTATTTTTGAGGGTTTTGATGAAAAATATTTCAGAAGTTTTGTGAAAAATTCTGTACACAACTGGAGATGACAGGTGTACCCATTAATAAATTGCTGAAGTTTTCTGGCTCCGCATTTAATTTGTTTTACATTAGTAGTCTCACAATACTGTAATTTGTCACCACGATCCCAAATATGAGGGGTCCGATTCAAGTAGTATTCAGACGTGGTAAGAGTACACCAACGGGTTTGTTTGTTTGCCGGAAGAAATCCCGTAGTTCCTGAAGTGACTCCTCTTTGAACTCTTCTGGGGCGATGTACCAAACACTGAAAACAAAACGAAGGTGAGACCGGCATTAATGCCCATAACATATGAAATCACAGTGGACTGTGGTTCTAGGTTCACATTGAAACCTCGTATCACACAACTTTTGCCAATCTGGAAAGAATTAAATTTGCTGCGGTTGATTTAGATGCGTAAGACGAGCAGTAGACAAGTCTGTCAGCGTGTTTCTGTGAATTTGCGAGGTGTGGACAAGATTAGGCATCTTTCTTCCAATTTGTAGTATTTGGATACGCTCCCAGAGTTGACTCCAATTGCCAACTGGATCAACTGTGAGTCCCCGAAAAATTGGACGTTATTCCAGCAATTTTTGTTAGAAAGTAAGATTTTACAATGTTTACTTGAGTGCCAAGCTGGATGTTTTGCAATCTGATATAATTAGAAAAATTAACTGAGCAGATAAATCCTTTATGATTAATTGATTGATGAGGAATGGTAACCTCTAAATGTAGTTTTCTAAACTATAGTTTCACTAGCAAACTCATTTGATTTTTCTAAACTATAATTCAATTTTTTCCCTATCAATTCTTTTTGAATTCTTGAACTTTTCTTCAAAAGGAAGAAAAAGGAATTCCTTTGGTTCTTTCACTGGTTCCCAATGAATCATATTTTATTTGTGTTCTGCATTTCTAAATGATTAGCATCTCTCACTTTCTTTTCCATTATCCTTTCGCATTTCCATTCCTAGAATATTATCTCTCCTCCAATTCTAGGTTCTTTTGTTTTCCAAATGTTTTTCATTTAACTGGGGGAAAAACATCCATGATGTTTTCTCTACAAATGTATCACAATAGATGAACCCAATTTACTCAAAATTCAAATTATAGCTTAAGAATTACATGTATAGGTGTGTGTTCACCATTTAAACCTCAGCTCTAAGACTTCGACTTCTAATTGGCCGAGGAGAAAATAATATAAAACTAAATTCTCCCCTCTCTTTTCCTCATTCTACGGGTGACTAGGTCTTTATACTCTTCGGGATGAAGCTTTGAGTATTAGGACTAATTGATCTTGGATTGTCGATGAAGCATGCCTCAGTTGTAAATAGTCAAGAGTGGATTTTGGAGAATCCCACGTTCAGGTCTGGGCTACAACGCAAAAGCTTGCGTCTCGTAAAATTGGATCCAAATTTGGATCCTACACCATCCGACCCGAATGCAACATGGTTGCCAACTTGGCAGACGGTGAGGTGAGGTGTATTTGTCCAATCTCAAAATCTGACGAGTTTTTGATGGGGGTGTTTATCCTTTCTATTGTTATTAGTATTAATTATCAATTTATCAAAGCATGAGCTGTTCACGAGCGGCGAAAACCACAGAGAAGTTGGCGGGGCTGTAACAACCTTCCCTTTATCTCTCTCTTCTCTCTCTTGAAATGACAGGTTGTTCTTTACCTGGCTCTCCCTCCCTTTCTCTCTCTAAAAATAACAGGGCATTGGGAAGAGAGAGAGAGGAAAAGAGGCAGGAAACAAAATCTCTCTTTAGCCTCTTCTGATGTTTTGAGGAGAACGAAGGAGAGGACCAAAGGAGTTAATTAATTCCCATAAAATACAGTAAAAGCCACTGTTCTTCTTCTTCTTGTTGTTCTTCTTCTTCTGTTCTTCTCACAGAGATGAGCCTCTTCGGCCTAGGGAACAGGTCTGCCTCTTAAAAAATTGATTTTGTGATCTGGGTTTGATTTATTTCTTTAGGATATTGTATGCTGATTTTTGAGAAGCTTGGAATTTTATTGACGGGGCTCTGTTTTATGTTGTTTTTTTTTTAAAAGGGGGATTTTTTGATATGGTTTTCATTTAATTTGTTTAGAATAGTTGGAGGTGAGTCCTTATTATATTGAGAGAGCTGTGAGATTTTTTCTTTTGATGAAATTAAATATGAAATTTCTGATGTTTGGTCTCAGGTTTCTTCTCTGTTTTGGAATTTTGTTATGTCCGTTTGATTTATTGTTCATTTATTGATCGATGATTTTAATTGAGCAGTGATAAGGAAGTTTACAGATTAGAGGAGAAAAGTTTTGTTTATTGGAATGAGAGTTATGAGAGATTTCATCTTTGTTGATTTGTTTTCTTCTTGTTTAAACAGAAATCAAAAGACCTTTCGGCCGAAGAAAAATGCGCCCTCAGGAAATAAGGTCAGGTGCTCTCTTTATCATTTTTAGATGTTGCATGATGGGCTCTTGGAGCATGTTATTCATTCTCTTATAATGTCTAGGTTTATTCAGTATTGTTAGTTGCAAGGCATCGACACTGCAATCTCTTTTTTTTTTTTTTTCGTTTTCTTTGCGGCATGAAAGTGAAGCTTTTGCTTCAATAATTCACTAATACAAGACTGTATGATAGGAAATGAGATCTCATGGCTTGATACACTGATAAGAGTGTTTTCGTGAAATTCACGTTACAGTGTTTGACATCAGCACCATGAATCATTCATGAGAAAGGAGATTATCAGCTTTTATAGGAATAATTCATTAGGTGCTAATCCAAGTATCACATATATTGATGGTTTGATGTTAAAATTCATCAAAAATGTGTTTTTGCATAGAAATTGATAAAGAAATGTGAGTAACTAAGAAGTATCATACTTCAAAAGAGTTTCAAGTTATTTTGTTGCCAAATTGAGGGACTAATATAAGATTGATTTGGATAAATATCTAAGACTTGGTATGTTCAATAGTCTAGAGGAACTGATGGAGATCATAATTAGAAATTAATTATTATGTTATTTATTAATTATTTTATTAGATGTTATTTAATTTTGAGTAATTAGAGTTTTTTTATTATCAAATTTTGTTTATTTTCTTAGTTTGTGTTAAATGCCTATCTATAAATATGTCTCTTTATTTTCATTGTGGAATAGATTTGTTATATGAAAATACAGATTATCAGACTTTCTCTTGCAAATTATTCTCTTTCTCTATCTAAAATTTTCTCTATCTCTCTCTAAATTCTTCCTTCTTCTCTTCTCTTTTCTCTTTTCTTTTGTTCTCTAATTTTAAATCAATTAGTATGAGAGCCTCATTTGTTTCCTCTGCCTTCAATTCAATCTTTTTCCTCCATCTAAATTTAAAAAAAAAACGGAATAGCCGCTGCACTTCAGGGCCGCTGCCCTCCACCGCCGTTCACTTCACGGTCGCTGCCTTCCAACTCAGAGACCTGCTACTTTTGACGCCGGTAAACGAAGAACTCCACCAGCACATGTCGTTCGAAGAGAAGCCCAGACCTGTTATCACATGTTTTCCGTCAAGCTGACTTCTCCGTTGGTGTTCAGTCCTTCCTTGACCAGCCGTTGTTGTCGAGCCGTCTCCTGAGACTTACTGTTGCTTAAAGTTTGGTAACAAAATTTTCTAAATTGATTACTATTTTTTTAGAATCATTTGTTTAGCTCTTAATTAAATTAGCAAAGGATCTTAGTTTATTTTTGTGTTTGTTTCTTGCATATTTTATCCTATAGAAAAATTCATAAAATCCAAAAAATTCATAAAATCCAAAAAAATATTTTAACCATCATAATTTCTTTTCTTTCCATCTCATATTTTTATTGCAGTTTTACATAATCTTTTTAATTTTAGTCTTTTTCAGTATTATTTTGTCTTTTCTTTTTCACCACGACTATTAAATAACTCAAATAATTTTTTGTTGCCTTAGAAGACCGTCAAATCTAATCTGATGAACATCAAAAGCAAATAAATACTAAACTTGACCAAATTACAGTTGTCCTAGAATACCTTACCATAAAATTGAACAATCTCACTAAGGACTTTGTACAAAAGTGTCGCAACACAAAAAAAATAAATTTAATCATGCACCTACTGTCTCACGAAATAATGGTCAACTCATCTTTTTTAATGTTGTTCATGCCACCACTTCTGAATTGTTACCCATCCCACCTGGTTCAATACATATTTGCACATTCAGCACTTCTTACATAGTAATCGATACATATACTGATACTTACTCTTCCACTAGTCATGTTTTCCCACATTGTCCAACACAATACACATGACACATAGCACCTTAATGTAGACGATCTAGCTTTCAGCATCACTATGACTTACTCAAAAATAATCATACAAATGATCCAGTTAGAAAAATAAAGTTGGATGCTCTCGAGTTTGATGATGTGTTAGAGTCCACTGTCTTTCTAGATTGGTTGGATAAGATGGATGAGTATTTTGAGTAGTACAACATGTCTGATGCTCAACGTATTAGTATGTCTTTGATTAAGTTAATGAGCAATGTAAAATATTTTTGGAAAACAATTGTGCATGATGTTGACCTTATGCATCATCCACCAATTTTGTTATTGAATTAAATGAGAGAGATATTGAAGGAAAAATATGTTTCAACCTACTGCATGAATGATTTGTTCGACCAATTTCTTAACTTTAAGCAAAATACCTCCACTGTTACTGAGTACATGTCCCAATTTGAGGCGTTGATGTTATGATGTGAGGTTGATGAAGGGCAAAGACTTCTTGTGTCTAGGTTTATTTATGGTTTAGAGCAAATATTAAGCGCGAAGTTAAGATCCACCCACTCTATTCCTTAGATGTCGCATATCAAAAAGCCTTAGACTATGAGAAGTTTCTTCCTGTCGTTCCTAGGTGTGCTTCTTTCAATCTTGATACTCGTCTAAGTCTCCCTAACACCTTTTCTAGGTCTCATCCTAGTACCCAACTTGTCAACACTGCATCACCATCAGGTTCTAGTCCCAGTATCTCTTCCACTAGCTTGGCTAAGACTACAACACCTGCTTCATTCAGTGCTCACACTTTCACGTCTCAAATCGAGTGTCATTATTGTCATGCCAAAGGTCATATAGCTTCTTGTTGTCCATAATGTGCTTTAGTTATTTATTACGAGAATGATATCTTACTTGAGGATACTAATGAACTTTTAGTGATAGATCCTTAGAGCCCGATTATGAGGAGAACCCTTCAGTGATGTATGATGATGATTTTTCCCTTGATGAGGGTTATCTTTCAGTGATGATATGCATTTTATTCACCCTAATGATCGTAATTCATAAAAACACACTAGTGTTTTCACACTTTCATTCTTATAAATGAAAAATCATGTAAGCTAGTCATTGATGGAGGAAATTCCATGATTGTGGTTTCTAAGTCCGTTGTTGATAGATTTGCCCTTAAAGCAGAGTCGTATCCTTGTCCATTTAAGGTAACTTGGGTAGATAAGACTTTTTTACTTGTTAAAAAATAATGTCTAGTTATTCTTAAGATAAGATCATATCCCGAGAACATCTACTATGAGGTATTATCTATAAATGTCGCTCATCTTTTGCTAAATCCATCCTTGGTGTATGATAATATTGTGAAATATTGCGGTCATATTAATACATATAAATTCACACATAATAAGAAAACTATTCTTTTGAGACCTGCAAAGCTAGTTAGTAACATTCGTCCTATAGCTAAGTCATCTGCTAGTAATACTCCAACTCAACGACTCCAAATCTTGACCCGCAAATATTTTGAGAAAGAAAGTGTTGAGTATGAGTTTGTCTTTGTCTTAGTAGATCCAGATAGTTTTACCATATCTTCTGAGCCTTCGTCCACTTATTCCCCTTATATCCCCAGTCTGTTAGATGACTTTAGAGGTACTATGCCTGATGAGTTACCTGATGTACTGCTACCTCTTAGAGACATTCAACATGCTAATAACTTAGTTTCAAGATCACAGTTGCATAACATTCTCCATTATAAGATTAATATTGTAGAAAGAGCTGAGGTGAATAGACAACTTGAAGGTCTTTTGAAAAGGTTTTATTCGTCATAGCCTTAATCCTTGTGTTATTCCTATTCTGTTAACTCCTAAAAAGATGAATCTTGAAGAATGTGTGTATATAGTTAAGCCATTAACAAAATCACAATCAAATATATATTTTCTTTTCCTAAACTCGAGGATATGTTAGATGAGCAATGGTGCCAACTGATTTTCTAATATTGATCTGCGTGGTGATATCAGCAGATTAAAATTCGCCCTAGAGATGAATGAAAAATAATCTTTAATACACAAGATGGACTTTATGAGAAGTGAGTAATGCCTTTTGGAATGTCTAATGTCCCTAGCACCTTCATGAGAATAATGGCGCATGTCTTACGACCTTTTATAGGTAAGTTTGTTGTTGTATACTTTGATGACATACTTATTTACAGCAAGTCTAGGGATGAATTCTTAGCTCACCTCCGTAAAGTTTTCTTGACTCTCTGTGCTGACAAGTTGTGCACAAACCTTAAGAAATTCTTTTGATGCAAAATCAAGTGTTCTTAGATTTTATTGTGTCCGCCCAACGAATTTCTTCTAATACTAATAAGGTTAAAGCCATAAGAGATTGTCTTGAGTCTAAGACATTGATTGAAGCCCGTAGTTTTCATGGGTTAGTATCATTCTATAAGAGATTCATTAAAAGATTCAGTATCATTACCGCCCTGATTACTGAGCGTTTAAAGTTAGGAACTTTTTAGTAGACCCCTATTGCATATAAAACCTACTTAGACATTAAGCAAAAAATGATTGAAGCTCATGCGTTATGACATCTTGATTTTTTTAAGCATTTTGAAATAGCCTCTGATGCTTCGGGTATAGGAATTGGATGTGTTCTCAGTCAAGATGGTCACCTTATTGTTTACTTTAGTAAAAACTAAAAAATTTAGTGAGGTTAAATAACGATATTCCACTTATGATAAAGAGCTTTATGTAGTGGGGCAATCTCTTCATCGTTGACGTTATTATATGTTGCCTAAAGAGTTTGTTCTATATTCTAACTATCAAACCCTTCGTTACTTTCATTCCCAGAGTAAGCTGAGCTCTAAACATGTTAATTGGGTTGAGTTTCTTCAAAATTATATTTTTATTTTCAAACATAATGTTGGGGAAGACAATAATGTTGTTGATGCTCTTAGTAGGGTTATCAATGTTTTACACTCCATGTAAAATTCTGTGGTAGATTTTGAGTGCCTTAAGGATAGTACCCTCAATGTCCAGATTTTGGTATCATTTATAAAGAATTCTTAGATAACCCTAGTTAAACAATGTGATTTTCTTATTATAGAGGGATATCTTTTTAAAGGTATGAAGTTATGTATTCTTCGTATTTCACTTAGATATTTCTTAGTTTAGGAATTATATGCTGGAGGTTTAGCTAGACATTTTGGTCGAGATAAAACCATTATTTTGATAGAGGAAATATTTTGTTAGTCTTCATTGAAAAGAGATGTTGCCCGCATTGTCTCTCAGTGTCGCACTTGTCAATTAGGTAAGTTTAAGAAATAAAATACTGGTTTGTACACACCCTTCCTGTTCCACATACCCCTTGGATTTATCTTAGCATGAACTTTGTCCTAGAATTGTCCAAAACGGCATGAAAACATGATTTTATCTTTTTTAGTTGTGGATAGATTTTCTAAGATGGCTCACTTCATCTTTTATTCTTGAAGTACTGATACTTCACATATAGCTAAACTGTTCTTTAAAGATATTATTAAGTTACATGATCATCCAATCACGATCGTGTCTGATAAAGATGTTAAGTTTGTTAACTACTTTTTGAAAGCTCTTATGAAGTTTGAAATTACATTGAAGTATTCTCCTGCTTTTCATACTCAAATTGATGGTGAAACTGAAGTTATTAACCATATTTTAGGTGAATTGCTTCAATGTTTAGTGAAAAAAAGTCTAGAAATTAGGATCTTATTTTGCCATATGCTGAGTTTGCATACAATAATTTTGTTAACAAGTCGACATGTAAGACTCTTTTGAGATTGTTTATAGTCTTTCTACCCACCAACTTATTGATCTTCTTTCTTTACCTACTGATATATCGTCTGTCTGATTATGTCCAAGTTTTTGTTGCATATATCCATAATTCGTATGTTGAGATTAGACAAAATTATTTTGAGTAATGATATTTATAAACTTGTTGCTAATGCACATCGTAGCATAGAGAATTTAATGAAAGAGATTATGTTATGATTCACATTTGTTCTGAATACTATCCTAAATATGTTGTTAAAAGTTACATACCCGAACTATTAGGCCTTACCTTATTCTTTATAGGATTGGATTCAATGCTTATTTAATTAATTTGCCATCAAATATGTCTATTAATCCAGTTTTCAATGTGGCATATTTATTCCCTTATCGAGGCACATTCGAGTCTTCAGTTTTGCTTCTTTTGTTTTTGCAAGCACGTCTTTCACTCCGCTTCCTCGTGCTCCTTCCCCTGCTTTAGAGCCGCCAGATGAGATTCTTGATGTCTTGGATGATGAGTTTGTTACTTCACGTGCTGGTGGTTATCGTCACTTCTTTGTTCGGTGGAAGGATTGGCCTTCTACTGATGACGCTTGGATTACTCAAAAAGAATTTTTTCCTCTTGATCCTGACCTCTTGGAGGATTATTTACGTTTTACCTTGTCGGAGACGAATTCTTTTCAACTGGGGAGAAATAATAGAGATCATAATTAGGAATTAATTATTATGTTATTTATTTATTATTTTATTAGGTGTTATTTAATCTTGGGTAATTAGAGTTTCTTGATTATCAAGTTTTGTTTAGTTTCCTAGTTTGTGTTAAATGCCTATTTAGAAATAAGCCTCTTTGTTTTCATTATAAAGGAGACTTGTTTTATGAAAATACAGATTATCATTTCTCTCCCTAATTATTCTTTTCTCTCTCTAAATTCTTTCTTCTTCGCTTTTCTCTATCTTTTCTTTCTCTCTCGAGTTCTACATTAGGAACTCATCAAGAATCATATGGAAGAGAACGATGGATAAAGAGAGTACAAAACAGATAGAAAACATTTGTTAAACTTTCTTGCCTATCTCTAGGAAAGGGAACATGCGATTGCAGGTAAACTTGAGCAGGATACCATTCAGCCTGCTCGTCCATGGGAGAGCAAGAGTAGAGGCTTCCTTCATGACTCACCTGAACACCTCTAAATGAGACAGATTTCTCAGCATGTTAATTTTCCAAGCACGAACATCTCTTTACAAAATAGATTAGTTGAATATGATTTCCTGCTTAATCCAAGAAAGTATTGTAATCTCCTTGGGGGGCAATGAGAATGTAAACCCTACTCAAGAAAATTCTCCTGCTGTAAGGTGAAATCTAGTCTTTTAGCAACATCGTAACAAGACAAATTATTACTGCTACCAGTACTATTTTGTGGAAGAATGTGTCTTAATGATTCAATTGATGACTGGAAATGCATATGTAAATCAAAAGTATTATACCTATTTGTGAATGCTGTTATGTCAAGAGCGTGGTCTATGACATCATCTGCAGCTTAAGGTTCACTTCAGTAGAAAGGTTGCTTTGAGTTGTGAGTACTGTTTATCTTTCAGCACACCCATAATTTCTTATAATACAAAAATTCTAATTTCTTAACTAGAGAATATACAATACTTATTATTAGTTTATTGAACATTCTTAGTAGAAATTATATTTGATGTTCATTTAACAAATATTGTTGTTATTATCTTGTGAATTTTGTATGTTGATTGGCTTGCAGAAAGCTTTGTACTACAAAATTTCTAACTTTAAATTCTTCAGGGAGCGCAACTAAAGAGACATATTGATGCTACATTGGGCAGTGGCAATCTAAGGGAGGCTGTTCGGCTACCTCCTGGGGAGGATATGAATGAGTGGCTTGCCGTCAATAGTATATGTTTACCCTTAATGAATTCTCCATGAAATATTTTCCATACATATATTATGAGAAATTTCATGAAGTCAGGCTTAATATTGGTTTCAATGCAATATATTCCATGTTCAGTTGTTATTGTGAGTCATTCTTGATGAGATATTCATATCTGTAATTATTTGTGATTGCACTTCTTCATCAGCTGTCGACTTCTTCAATCAAGTGAATCTTTTATTTGGCACCCTAGCAGAATTTTGCACGCCAACTAGCTGCCCAACAATGTCTGCTGGACCAAAGTATATATCATTCTATCAACCACTATCAGTTTTCTTTTTTTTTTTTTAGGAGAATAATTTTCTTTTATTAATTTTATTAAATAGTATTATGAGTTAAGTTTTAACTAAATATTCAGGGGAAAAGTTTTAACTAAATATTACACTGCATCTTATTTTGATTGCTTATTAGGGCTGAATCTTCTAACGGGTATGCATTTAACACAGATTTGAGTATAGATGGGCTGACGGAGTTCAGATTAAAAAACCTATAGAGGTATCTGCACCAAAATATGTAGAGTATTTGATGGATTGGATTGAATCCCAACTTGATGATGAAATTTATTCCCTCAGAAGCTCGGTATGCATGATGTTTCATTATATATTTGATGCTGTGCTTTTTCCATAGAAAGTTATATTTTCAATACTGATATCTAGGATCATTACAGGGGCACCTTTTCCCACCAATTTTCGAGAAGTTGTTAAAACAATCTTCAAACGTCTTTTTCGGGTGTATGCGCACATCTACCACTCGCATTTCCAAAAGATTGTTAGTCTGAAGGAAGAAGCTCATCTGAATACTTGCTTCAAGCATTTCACTTTGTTCACATGGGTAAGTCTTTATCCTTGTTTCGAAATCTAAACTCATGTATTTCATTTGTCCTGAAACATTTTAGGCGCAATCTCCATAATTTGATTTGAATTATAGTAGCATTTTAGGCGCAATCTCCATAATTTGATTTGAATTATAGTAGTAGTTGGTTTATCTGGAATTCTTTGGCAAGACAAGAATATGTTCATCAAATCAAACAAATCTGCAATTTAATATGTTGGCTTGATATGTTCTATATCTTGTTTAGTACGCATTCTTATTTTTCTAACCTTGTTTTCCTATGCATCTTTATGTATGTTGCAATTATAGGATGTATTACTACACATACTCTCAATTTCCTCATTTCTACACTAATAAAGTGGTCTGAAACTAAATTGTTTCTCAACTATATCTATGTAATTCGTGTATTTTGTTTCCAGAACTGTTGTTGTATGACCTCTGCCTTTAATTGGAACTGATGAATAGACATAGATGAACTCTGATCTTGATCCTTCCGTTGAGTAATTTTAAACTTCTTTTGATTGGGTATATGATTGTGATCAGGGTTGTCTAGGCATTTGCGTGCACTGATGTGTCTTCCTGTTAGAGGAGATTTAAACTGTATATAATTTTCCCTCTCATTTTCGCATCAGATAGTTCAGTTGCCTTCTGAAGCTATTCAAGTTACAATTTATGGTTTGTGAAAAGGATAATCCCTTTCTTGAGGTGGTGAAAATGAAGATTAGACTATATACCCTCAATTAGAGTGTGATCGTTTGTTTATTGAGAAAAAATGCATGTGCTAATAGGACTAGGAGAATACACAATGTCCTACTTGGAGAAGAGATCCAAAAATAAAGAAAAGAAAAATCATATTTTTACTAAACAAGAAATTCTATTTTTACTCTGATACTCTCCCTCAAGCTGGAGCATAGATGTTAATTATGTTTAACTTGCTATATAAAATTAAAAAACTCTTTTTAGATAAGACTTTAGTGAAGATATATCTCTAAGTTGACAACTCGATGTGATGAATGAAATGACTATCTGAAAAGTGGCAGTCGACTTCAATATGCTTCGTTTGCTCATGAAAAATAGGATTATTAACAATATATATAGCCGCTTGATTGTCATAATATATCATTATTGGCTTGTTGTAGATGACACCCATTTCATAAATAAGAGATTGAATCCACATCAAGTTGTATGAGTCATGGCTCTATACTCAGCCTTATCACTGGATCGCGAAACAATATTTTATTACCTCTAACAAAGGTGCAATAACCAGTAGTAAAATGATGATCAATAGGATTACCAGCCCAATCAGCATCAGAATATCTCACAATATCTAAATGAGATAAAGGACGATAATACAATCTTTTATCTGGAGCCCCTTTATGATACCGCAAGATATGACAAGCAGCAGCCTAATGAAGGTGATACGGACTCTGCATATATCAACTTAACACACACAACAAATGTAATATCAAGTTGAGTGACAATTAAGTAAATTAGTTTATTAATCAATCGTTTATATTTTTCGAGATCAGCAAGTTGCTCTATTAGGTTTTGATCAAAATGAATAATAGGATCCATGGGAGTTCAATAAGTTTAGATCCTAATGTGTTAATTTCTTCCAACAAATCAAAAAGGTATTTTCTTTAAGACAGAAAAAGACCTTTCGGAGAGCGAGCAACCTTGGTCCCTAAGCCAATACCTCAAAAGACCAAGGTCTTTCATATAAAAATGAGAACTCAAATAAGATTTTAACTGAATATATTAATGATCATCTTCAGTGACAACAATATTATCAACATAAAATGCAAGAATAATAGTGCCGGCAGAAAAATATTTTACAAATATAGAGTGATTAGAGGAGCTTCGTTTCAATCCATAGTATGCATCAATCGTATTGAATTTATCAACCCATGCTCGTGAAGATTGCTTCAAAGCATAAATTACTTTTTTGAGTTTGTAGACTTTGTCCGTCCCCACTTCGAATCTCATAAATGGGGGGCAGAAGTATATACATATCCTCTTGAAGATTCCACGCAAGAATGCATTTTTAATATCTAATTGATCAAAGGCTATTGCTTCACCACCGCAACTGATAAAAGAATGCGAACAGAATACAGACGAGCTACCGGAGAGAAAATCTCAAAATAATCTACGCCATAAGTGTGTAATCTTTAGCAACCAACCATGCCTTCAAGTGCTCAATCTGTGCATTAGGGAGAAATTTAATAGAGTATATTCATCGACAACTAACAATTTGTTTACCGATAGTAAATAGGTTAATTCTCATATTTTATTAGCATGCAAAGCAGTCATCTCTTCATTCATAGTATTTTTTCATTCAAGATCCAATATAGCATCACGATAAAATTTTGTGAGAAATAAAAGATAATGTGGTTGCAAAACTAAAGTGTATAGGAGATAAATGAGAAAAATAATACTTTAGCTATAACATGCTGAGTACAAGAACGAGTACCTTTTCGAAAACTATGTGAAACTCAGCCACTTCAATGGAAGCAATTAACTGATGAGGGGTAAGTTGTCAGATCAGTGGTAATGTTCTTGCGTTGTTGATAAATTTGGAGTGGAGGTGAGTCTTCTAATAGTATAGAAAGAATAACAAAAGTAGTCAAAGAAGTTGTACTGGAACCCAGAGAGGTTGAAAAGTAAGGTGTGTTTTCAAAGAAAGTCGCATTCACACAAATCACATGCTTCTTGTTGTTGGAATTCAAACATCGATATCTTTTCTGTGTCCGAGAATATCTTAGAAACACACATCGAACTGCTCGAGAATCTAATTCATATCTTTTTTCGAGAATTTGAACAAAACATACGCACCCAAAAACCTTTGGAGGTAAATCAAACAGTTATTTTTAAGGATAAAGAACTAAGAATGAGATTTTACCATCTAGAACAAAAGAAAAAACCTGATTAATTGATAAGGAGTAAGGACTGCGTCAACCCAAAAACACTTGAGAACATGCATATGAACCATTAGTGTTCGAGCAATGTCAAGTAATTGACGATTTTTTCTTTTAGTAATACTGTTTTGTTGAGGTGTATGAACACACTGATGAATTATACCATAAGAAACACAATAATCTTGAAGAGCATGTTGCATATATTTCAAAGCCTTATCAGATTGTAAAATATTAGGCAAACAATTAAATTGAGTACTAATTTTTTATGAAATTTTTGAGAAAATAGAGAGAATTTCAGAGCGATCTTTCATTAAAAATAATCAAGTCACACGAGAATAGTCATCAATAAAAATTACAAAATAAAAAAATCAGGCACATTTTTAACTCGAGTAGGACCTCAAATATCAGTATGAAGAACTCCAAATGGAGAACTATAATGATTAACTACCCTAAATGAAAAAAAAATTATGATGTTTACAAAACTGACATGACTCACACTGTAATTTAGAGACAGTTTTAACATAAGAATATAATAATTTAATAAATTTTAAAGATCATGAGCTAAACGTAGGTACCACTTGACTGTAGATTCATCATATGCCAGAACAGAAACACCCACTTTAGATTGATCACCACAGTAAAGATCATATACGTCATCTTACTCATACCCCCCAATCATCTTCTTCGTCTGACATGATGAAGGAGAAAAGTAATAAAATATTGAAGTGTTTTGGTCAAATAACTCACAGTTACAAAATTAAAAAGAACATGTAGAATATAATTAATATCAGTGAGTGCGAGAGAAGAAGTGAGATTGAAGTGCCAGTGCCAGTATTACGTTTGAAACTACCATTAGTAAAAACTATAGAAGGGACAAAAGATATTGTGTGAAAAGTGAAAAAAATTGTAGATTAAGAGTCATGTGGGTTGACTCATCAGAATCAATGATTCAAGATGAAAGTGATGACTCACTAAATAAGAAATACCTAGATGTGCTAAGATGACAATGTTTAAAGTAGAGACCGAATGCATCTTTTGAATCAGAGAATCATATCCAGATTTTGATAGAGTCACAGATTCGCTAGTGAAAATACCAAGAGTATTAGTTATATGTAGTAGATGATCCAGCAGTACCAACAAACAAGTAGCTCGAGGAAGCCATGAAGATTTGCCAAGCAACTCCCAACGTCGGTCAATAGTGTGATTGATTCGATTGTAATGAATATACTTTCGAGAATTATCTCGACCACAACCTAAAACTCGGCCTCTAGTAGATAAATTACAACCACGAAAAGACATACCACCACTGCCTCGAGAAGTGTTACCTTGACCAGTTGAGAAAATCAAGACAAAGCCCTCAACTAGATAGAGTTTAAAAATTGCTGTAGAAGATTCTGAACCCTAAGGAAGTCGCGAGAAAGTATTCTGTAGAGAGCGAATCTCTCCTTCACTTGCTAGTAGTTGTCTTCGAAGTAGTTTGAATTGAGAACTGAGATCGGAAGAAAACTTACAAATATATAATTCTTCACGCTGTTTTTTAAGAACTTCAATATCATCAGTCACTAGATGATTCTATTTGAGTTCATCAATCATGCCCTTGAAATGGTTGTAGTAGTCTTCTAAACTCTTGTCGTCTTATTGGATAGTAAGTAGGTCCTCAATGCACTTCAAAAACTCGAGAGACGTTCTTTTTCATGGAATAAGTATCACGAATAACTTTCTAAATTACTTTTGCAGTATCTAAGAATATAAAATTGACACTTATTGTGAATTCCATGTTGTTTCAAAGTCAAGTCATCACCAAATAGTTGTCTCGTTTTCATTCTTCAAACGCCCTTTTAGTATAGACATGTTTCGCAGAAGTAACTATTTTCAATTTGCCTCTTGCACTAAGGAAGACTTTTAAAGATTTCTCCTATAACAAAAAGTTTTTACTATTCAACTTCACAGTAGTAATTTAAATACCGATGAGGTCTTGATATTATGAGTCATGAGAACAAAAACGAGAACGAGATGTTTACTACAGTAAAATTTTACTGCAGAAGAATATTAAGCAGCTCTCTCTGATTTTTTTTTTTTTTTGGTGAAAGTAAGAAAAGTTAGTGTTATGATTTTTGCTCTGATGCCATGTTGAGATGAAAAGGATGAAGAGAATACCATATATCCTCAATTAAGATGTGATCGTTTATTTATAGAGAAAAGAATTTCATGTCCTAAAAGAATTAGGGGAATACACAATGTCTTATTTGGAGTAGGATAATCTAAAAGAAAGAAGAAAAAAATTTATTTCTGCAATGACAGAATTTTATTTCTACTATGATGCCCTTATTATTAAAATGTATATAATTATGTGCTTGCTAAGACTTATGTAAAGCCTATGTAAGGTTTAGCATGAAAATCTAGAATCTACATGTACATCGAGGAAAAAAAGTAATGTTCAATCATAGCTAATCTCTTTTCAGTTGGTAAATTTTTATCAGTGTAGGCCTACTTAATTTTTTCATAAACTATCTATAAGCATAAGTTTTACGTTGTGTCAAACTAAACACACAAGTCTATTAACCCGAAAGCAAAGATTCAATGGGATTAAAACTTTTACTATTGTACACAAAGATTTCAGATGTGTCAAAAAATTACAATATGTCACTGCAAGAGATTCTAATTATATGGCGCACTGAAGTGGCACTCCTTGTATTTACTTTACATCAATAAGCTTTCACCTAAAGTTGAATCGATTAGACTCTTCAAGGATGATGATAAGAACCAGCGAGGGCTTTTTGGCTGGAAAAAATAAAATAAAAAACTTTCCTATTGATTAAAGTGTTGCATGTCTCTTTGATATCTAAATACTTGTAATTATTTGTGCTGCAGGAATTCAAACTAATTGAGAAGGGGGAGCTTGCACCACTGAACGATCTCATTGAGTCTATCATCCTTGCTTATTGACAAATAATGATCATTGATTGAAGAGCACAAGAAGAATTAATGACTAATGAATACCAATCTGGAGTTTTTTGTAGAACAGGGCTTTCTTCCTTTTCTAATTTGATTTGATGTTTTGTACTTCTGGCTGTTGATTCCCAATGACCATCAGCCATGACAATCTGACTCATTGAGGACCTTCAATTTGAACATTTTGAAATTATGTTTCTTTCTCCTCTGGGTTGCGCATGATGAACAGCAATTGTTCAAAGTGTATACTAGCCTTTTCTCCTTAATCTATCCCGAGAAATAATTTCTATGATTTTGGCCCAGATTCATCATATTATTACAATTTCTTCATTTGGGTTGGATTTTTTTTTTTTTTCTGAAATCTGATCCTTGTACATTTATGGCATATGTGAATTCTTAAACTGAAATTTTCTACAGTGGTTAATAATCCATGGATACTTATAGCATGTTTTGTTCATTTAATGATGTGCTTCTAAAAAAATATTATTATCTACAATTCTGCAAAAGTTGAAATTGATCAAAAAAATTTGATCTGGTCATAATACTGCAACCCTTCTTGGCTGTTCAGAGTTCTTAGTTGGAAAACAGCAAACATTCAGCATTGATTTTAGACAGTTTTGCTATCTGTCTAAATTTTTTTTGATAAATCTCTTTCAGGGCATAAAAAATAAAAATTATCTGCTTTCTTGTTTGTTTCGTACTTATCAACGGTAACGGGGTAACGTATGCGTGATACTATTTTTTCTTCCTACAAAATCCAATTGTAACTAACAGTAGGCAGCTGATGGAAGTGGTTAATGATGAAAGATGTCTTAGATTTCTATCTCATATCAGAGCCATGTTTGCTAACAAGTCACAGGAATATTGCATTACAAACTTCTAAAAAGATTCTCTCTGAATACGTTTGATGATGGAGTTTCGTCATTAGTTGCAGTAAAGAACCAACTCATGAAGACCATAGGGAAAAAACAGCTAGTGAGTTCAAAGCAGGCTTGTAAATTGGAATAATGATCGAAACCCTAGCAGGTCACTGAGATAGGAACCTTCTTCATGTCACTAATCATGCATTGCTCTGCCTTGTTTTTTTCAGCAAAGATTTCTAGATTTAAGCCAAACTCAATAATCAGAAAAACAACAAAGCTATTGACATCAACAAAGGAACATCAAACCTCTTAAGAGATATTCACTAACTTAGAAATATACATAGAAAATTAGCATGAAACAAGCAAAAGAATTGCAACCCCAAACTGACTGTTAGACATCATACTCGGCAACAAGTGAAAAGATCAAGTATTGAAGTAATATTTTTGCACCCTGTAATATGCTCGACCAATATTGTTCAATACTCGGCAAACTTCAACAAATACTGGAGATACAAATGAATTGAGAAAGAAATCACCCTCAGAAATTACAGGAAAATTTTATCAGATTTGACTCTATAAAGGTTAATAGTACTCTTTGAACTTTTTTATATGGACAGTGGCAATGACTTCACAGAATTGCTTCCAGTTGTTTCAAGTCGGGGTCCAAGTCCTCAGGCTTGCTTTCTTCCTCATTGTTGCTTGGATTTTTATATGCATCTGCAATTGCCTTTCCCTTATCGAGCACTGATGATGGTAGAGTTTGCAAGAGGCTGCGATGATATAACTACTTTAGATTTGTATTGTAACAAAATTTCCAATGAAAGTAGTTTATTGGTAGTTCTATCACATCAAAGATTAAAGTGTCACCATAATGAACATTATACAATTATTTTCTTGTATAAACAGGGTTGGCTGCAGCTGTAAATTAAGAAGACTCCAATCACATTTTTTTTAAAAAAACGAGTCAACTGGCTCAACCCTCTGACTTGAGGAAATTTTGCTGCTCACAGAAATCATGGAAAATAAAGGTTGTGACATATCAATTTGCAGGAAGAATAATGCTAAAAGCTTCCAAAATAATTCTTTTCAAGTAAAAAGTGTCACCTTGCCCATACAAGTAGGCTACAACAGCCATAGTTTAGAAGTTTCTTTTGTTTTACATTTCAATCCTTGAAACCATAAGCCGCTATCTGTTAAAAATAGATAGGTCAGATGAACTATGCCTGTGAGTAATCACTTAACTCTCTCATATGTTTATGTTTCCTGCAAACAGGTTTATGGGACAAAAACAAGCTTAACGAAAAATGATTAGGTGTATGGTTATCAAAATAAAAGTATCAGAGGCCTAAAAGTAAAGGGTATGGAGATGGTGATGGTGATAATGATGGGAAGATTATTCATAGTACCTGTCCAAGGCACCCAGAGCAATGCTGATCTTGCTCTTCATAGTTCATACTTCCAAGAGATGCTGTTGGATCCTTCCTCTCTCATGCAGCAGCAAGGAGTCAAAGATCCTCCAATGCTCAGCAAAAGCAGATAAATAATATTTTTGGTGTAATTGGTTGAGTTCTACGAGAAAGGCCAAGTAATAATCCTATCAACAGCATCAGAAGCTACTTTCCCGTTACCATCACCCGTAGCATACTGCGCCACCTATATGTTAGTATTTGGAGTGTCTCATATTCATTGGAGCAGAATCAAGCATCAGGTGGAAGTGTTACAAACTTCAGAAATCAAGCACGGACATGTACAAGCTTTTTGCATGTTGATTAGTCGACTAATAGGTGTTATTAGTCGACTAGACTCTAGGCTAGTTGACTAATACTGGGTGTAGTCAACTAGGCCTTAAAAACAGAGAGTTGGGTTCTCAGATTGTGTTACAGTAGTTGACTAATATTTTGGTATAGTCGACTAATACTTAGCCCTAGTCGACTGATGCGGGATTTGACAGTTTCCTTTTTGGGTTCTGTTTCCAATTTAGATTGGATTCAGGTTTTCTTCTTTTTCTGAGGCGGTGCTGATTAGATTGCTGAAGTTTAGATTGGATTAGGATCATCCTAGGTTCTATATAAACCCCTTAGGGTTGGCCTTTTAAATGTGTGTCAAGAACAAAAGAGATTTTCAATATTGAGAGTTGTAAAAGAGAGATATTCTTGTAACTCTTGTATTTTCTTTTATGTATTCAATAAAGATTTCTCCTCTCCTCCCCGTGGACGTAGGCACATTGTCGAACCACGTTAAATCTAATGTTTCTTGGTTTCTTGTGGTAATTAGTTTCTTTTACTTGCTAGCGGTTGATCCACTCTAAAGTTTCCGCTGTAGAGACATTAATTCGGTGTTTCTTTGTTGTTTGATCGGTGATAGATCACAGCAATTGGTATCAGAGCGATGGCTAACAAGACGACCGCAACAACCAAGTTCGAGGTGGAAAAATTCAACGAGAAGTCCAACTTCCTCTTGTGAAAGATGCGAGTAACATCGTTGCTCGTGAAGAAGGGCACAGACAAGGCCCTGCTTGGTATTAAGAAAAAGTCATCGAAGATGGAGGGTAATGAGTGAAACGACATTGATTTCTGTGCAAAGACAACGATCATATTGTGCCTATCAGGCCAGATCCTTTACAATGTGATGAACGAGTAGACAACTGTTTGTCTTTAGTGTAGGCAGGAAAATCTTTACATGATGAAAAGTTTGTCAAACAAGTTCTTCATGAAAAAGCATTTATATAGCCTACGGATGAAAGAAGGTACGCCTATTCTACAACACCTCAATGCTTTTAATAGAATTTTAAGCAACTTTTGGCTCTAGAGGTTAATCTAAAAGAAGAAGAAAAAGCCTTCTGTTACTTTCTTCTCTTCCATCAAGTTATGACCACTTGGCGACCATCATCATGTATGGTAAAAGACCTTAGAGTTAAAAGATGTCAGGCAGATGCTCCATAACAACAAGCTAATGTAGAAGACAGATTCTACGAGGCCTCGGGATTGGTTGTCAAGGGCCAGAAAGGAAGATCAAAGATTAGGGGATCCAAAAGGGATCTAGAGACTTATAGCAGTTTTTCTTACTATTTTTGCAAGAAATCAGAGCATATCAAGAAGAATTGTATGAAATACAAGGAGATGCTGAAGAGAAAAGGCGGTAAAGATTCTAATGGGATTAGTACCAGTAGAAAGTCAGATCAAGCCAGGGTTGTTGAAGAAGCAGATGAGGATTCTTGTGATGTCTTGATGAACGAGTCAGGAAAAGGTAAATACATAGATGCTTGGTACTTGATTCGGGGTGCACATACCACATGTGCCCAAAAAAAGTGGTTCAGTACTTACAAGCCTTATGATGGAGGCTCTGTCCTGATGGGTAACGATGTCGTGTGCAAGACTGTTGGTATCGGTAACATCCGTATGAGGATGTTTGATGAACGATCGGTCACTGATACTGCATATTTATTGTCACATACTCATATTTATTATATAATAAAATCTGTTTTTAATCCTATTTATTGTCTAATTTATATGCATGCTCATTACTAAGGGAGAAGGAAGAGAAAATGAGCCCAAAGCCCATCAAAATTCTGATTTAATTTAGAATTAATTCAAATCAAAGATCAAGACAGATCAAGGCAAATCAGGGCAAATCAAAGAAGATAAAACTAGTTGAAAAATCAGTTAAATCAAATCTCTACAAATCAATTTGTTAAAGTTGAAGATAAAAGGAGGTTTCGTCAAAATTCAGGACCCAAACTGAAAATCTAGCTAGAGATAAAGTCAAATCATCAAAGCAGGCACATGTACCTCCCGGGTGTGGCCACCTGGCCACACCCTGGCCGCGGAAATGCAGCCAAAGCCGTGTTTTCGCGGCTTGGTTAAATTTGTTGGGGGTGCGTTTGCTCCCCTATCTTCGTACGCTCTCCCTCATTTGATTTTTGCCTATAGATACTGAGTTTTCAGAGACTACAAGGGATGATTAAGCAGAGATAGATTCTTAGGCCAGTTTTTCATTCTTTTTAGAGTAGATTTTTATTTTCATTTTATGTAATTTTTATTTCTTTGTAAGCATAGGTTAGACTGAGATTCATGTAAGTATTATGTTGAGAGTGACACCGATGTAACCTCCTCCTTTCTTTCATCGTTTCTACAAGCAATCAAAGATAACATATTTATACTCTTCTTTGTTTATATGTTCTTCTTTCTACTTTTTCTCTTTTGGTTTTGATGAGTATTCAAGTGAATCTAGAAGCATCAGTATAGCCATGTTTGTGTGAGTGTCACCGATATTTTATGATGATGTTCTTCTCTTCAAGATTCTGTATTATTTCAATCTTGTTCGTCTTGATGATGTAATGTGAATGGGAACTGAGCTCGATCTTATGGGTTATGCGTTGATCGCCTCCAAAGTAAGGTAAAACATGCAAAGATTCCAGGTGAGTCATCAACCGGAAAAATGTAAGTATTTCTTTTAGGTTTTCTTTCTTTTCTTTTAATTCTTTAGTTTAGGTCATCACAATCTCCCAACTCTTTTATTCACTCTTTTTAATTGCTTTGTATAAATCCATCTTCTATTTTTTCACCTTCTCAATCTACCACTTTCTTCTTAACTTAATGTAACTTATTTTTCGTTTTCTTTTCAAAAACTAAAAAGAATTTTAACCATTTTTGTAACTTAAAAGAGAACTTACTAAAAAGCTTATATCGCTAGTCCCTCCTTGTGGATCACGACTCGCATAGCCACTTGCTTTAGCGGTATTATTAAGTACTTGCATATTCTATTCTTAAGTTTTGAAATTCTGTATTTTTATGTGCAGGTTCTAACTCAATCAAATTTTGGTGCCGTTGCCGGGAAGGGACGGTAAGTAATTCTCTTTTTAAGTTTACATTTTTTGTTAACTTTTTTCTTTGCTCTTGATGTGCAGTGATAGATATCAAGAAAATTTTTGCTGCAGTGGACATATAAGTGGTCGTGCACTCTGCTCATGAAAGCAGAGCTCGAAAACTCTCAAATTTGCTACGTTCCAGTGACAATCTGAGTGAACTACTACCCTGTATTTTTGCAGGTTGGCTGAATTGCAAAGCTAAATTTCTGCAGCTATTTATTTTCTTGATTAACTCACTGTACATACTTTCTAATCTCAACAGTAAATTAATGTTTGTTAAATGCTAAAAATGGTTTAGACTTTACATTTAGGCACGTATCTAATTCGTTTACATTTTACATTATTGTTGAAGAGTGTTATAGTAAAGGTACGTATGCATAGCATGTAGTATAGAAACACTTTTGATTTGTTTACATTACTTAAGTGTTGCTTTTTATGTACACATTGCACTAAATTGATTAAGGGCTTGTCCTATAAACAGGATAAGGTGGGGAAGTCATTACCCTCCCTTAGCCCACAAACAATCTCCTCACTCACTAACCCAAGTCTAACTAAAACTGAGTATACGTTAGCCCTAGGGACATCTCGGGCTCATATAGGAGACTGACCTAAGGAAAAATTGATTAGAATTTGACTCTTACCAAATCGGTGTTTAAGGTTGGAGATTGAGGGACGAAACCCTGAAGGCTAGTGGTTTAGCTTAATTAAGCTCGTTGCTTTTAAGCACGGACATCTCCCACCAATCTTGCCCTACCTGGCCGATTAACTTGTGGTCAGATTCGACAATATACCCCTCGTGGACAATCTAACCAGTTAGGAGTTCTCTACGTCTAAGGTTTACCCTAACTTAGGTTAGATTTTTTTCTTTTTATTTGTTTATTTGTTTGTTTTTTTGTTTGATTTTGACATTTCTTGTGTGATATGGCTTATAACAACAATTTTTTCAATTTTAATAGTAATCCATATAATACCCCGACCTCTTTTTCGGATATTACCAACCCGGCATATCATAACTTTAACCAACCTAGTGTGCCGGATTGGTCTTTATTCGAATCAATAAATGCCCCAATCCCAATAGTATGAACAAGACTGGAATAATCATTACTGCTCTTCACAGAGTCAATGGGGACACAACTCAACTGAGTCATATTGTTAACAACCTTACCAACATCCAGCTTCATACACTCTTCTCCTAAACAACTAATTGACTGGGAAAAGAGGATGGAAGCCTTAGAAGAGCTTGAGCGACGAATTCAAATTTTAGAAGACTCAAAATCCTGTCAAAATTTTCAAATGACATATCCTTACTCGATTTTTCAAGAAGAACATGCCGACTTAGAAAAGAGTATGAAATCTATGATTCAATTTCAAAATGATCCACTCGATATAATAGAAGTAAGACTTAGTAGATTAGAAAATATGTGTAGGAATAAAGAAACTCTCCCTACCCAATTTTTGACTATTCTCGACACTTCTACCATATTGATGAAAAACAAGAATCATGATATCTTGAAGACTTTGATCAAGATACAATTTCACTACAAAATCTTGAACTTGACCAATATCAACTCATTGACGAATTGACAAGTTTTCATTTTAATGAGATTGAACTTGATTATGAATATGAACTCGATCCTTAACTTTGTGATTCAGTTTCTATCTTCGAATTTATCTTGACTCCGGTATTCTTAACCAATTTGGACCAATTTTTCGAGTCAACGTTTATTCTCGTACCCATAGATTTAGAAAGAATCACCAATTTTGAATAGTCACATACCATTGATGGGAAAATAATGTGAAATTCAATTCTTAGATTTGGACTCAACTCTTACATCAAAACTGACTCTCAAACCCAAAGTTGATTTCCCGAGTTAGTATTGGTTCCTGAACTTATCATTCTTGAGCCCAAGTCAACCATTCCACCAAGTCACATTCTTTTGTTAGACATAGGTATAGACCATGATGATTCCGTGATGATTTTTTAATACTGGTCATGTAAAAGGAGTAAGTTTCATGCTAGGATCTTCCATGATCCTATTCATATTGAGGGCTGTAAATATGTAAATAGAAAAGAGGTCAATAAATGTGGGTTCCGTGAACCAGCACATTATCTTGATTAGGTAGCAACGCTTGACCCAATCAGACCACCACCGCCATCACCATAAGGTAATATTTTCTTTCCCTTTCTTCTTTTTCATGCATCTATGTATTAATTCATACATTGAGAATAATGCATGAGATAGGTGTGGGGGAGGGTTCTAACATAACTTAGGTTTTCTTTTTATTATTTAAAAAAATTATTATTAACATTTTCTTTACTTTTTAAAAACTTTTTGAAAATAGAAACAATATTTTGACATGTCTTTTGTAAGAAATTAAGTCAATTTTAAGGAATAGGAGAATCATAATTAAGATTTCTTATACTTGATCAAAATAAGATTATTTGTTTGATCTCCAAGGTTAGAAAGAAAATTTAGAAAAGTAATTTAGTCTTGATTTTTACCTTGATGATATATACATGCTTTATACACTTACATACTTAGGGTTTAAAAACAAAGATTCTTATGCCTTATTTAAAAAAAGAAAAAGAAATATATATATATAATATATCAAAAATCTTCTGATTAAGCTGGGTATTTGTGCCTCATTAAGCATAAGTATTCACGCCTAAAAGCGGTTCATATAATTAAATCCTTAGTTTTGTGGTCTTATTTGCTCGAGTTCTTAAGTCCTTTGGGTGTTTTCTCACCCGATGCTCTAAGACTGTTTGGTTTGGGAGTCATCGATTAAATGCTCGTTACATGGGCATATTAGAAAGCCTAAAAGAACTAAGGAATAATATCACCTAAAAATAAAAAAAGAAAAATATATATAATAAGGTATAAGAGTTAGAGTTAAAGACCCTCCGAGTCAAAAGTTTACGGTCACAAAGGTGCATATAACTTAGGATAAAATAATAGACTAGATG
This sequence comes from Agave tequilana, assembly GCA_038442645.1. Classification (NCBI taxonomy): domain Eukaryota; kingdom Viridiplantae; phylum Streptophyta; class Magnoliopsida; order Asparagales; family Asparagaceae; genus Agave; species Agave tequilana. The sequence continues at coordinate 2,520 of JAVJIF010007877.1, read as the reverse complement.
AGAAATACAGTTTGACTTCATGCCTTGATTGATAACAAGTTTTTAAATAAAGATTAAGCTTAAAAATGAAAAGTTTAGTTTTTCTATAACTTATAGATTACTTAATTCTTACAATAATACTTCAAATATTTTTTCTTTCAAAATGTGTTTTGAAAATACTAACACTTTGTTTCTCTTTTTTATGGATTTTGTGGGTGTAATCTACTAAAAATCCTCACGAGACAAAACTCGTCCTCTAGGGAGAATCTAGAGGTTTAATGGCTTGTTGCACATACTCAGTGCAATCTCGTGACCTGCGCAAGTTGTCTAATACTTTTTTGTTTAGTTTTATTGTTTTGTCCGAGGCGAGCAAAAGATAGGTATAGGAGTGTGTCGCTGATACTGCATATTTATTGTCACATTCTCATATTTATTATATAATAAACTCTATTTTTAATTCTATTTATTGTCTAATTTATATGCAGGCCCATTATTAAGGGAGAATGAAGAGAAACGAGCTCAAAAGCCCATCAAAATTCTGATTTAATTCAAATTAATTCAAATTAAAGATCAGGGCAGCTCAGGGCAAATCAAAGAAGATAAAACCAGTTGAAAAATCAGTTAAATCAGAGCTCTACAAATTAATTAGTTAAAGATAAAGATAAAAGGAGGTTTCGTCAAAATTCAGGACCCAAACTGAAAATTCAATTAGAGATAAAACCAAATCATCAAAGTAAGCACATGCACCTCCTGGGTGTGGCTACCTGGACACACCCTGGCCGCGAAAACGCGGCCAAAGCCGCATTTCTGTGGCTTGGTTAAATTTGTTGGGAGTGTTTGCTCCCCTTATCTTCGTATGCTCTCTCGTTTGATTTTTACCTATAAATACTGGATTTTCAGATACTACAGGGGACGATCAAGCAGAGATAGATTTTAGGCCAGTTTTTCAATTTTTTAGAGTAAGTTTTTATTTTCATTTTATGTAATTTTTATTCCTTTATAAGCATAGGTTAGACTGAGATTCATGTAAGTAAGAGAGAGAGATTTATGTTGAGAGTGACGCCGATGTAACCTCCTCCTTTCTTTCATCCGTTTTACAAACAATCAAAGGCAACATATTTATGCTCTTTTTTGTTTATATGTTCTCCTTCTTTTTACTTTTCCTCTTTTGATTTTGATGAGTATCCAAGTGAATCTAGAAGCATAGTATAGCCATGTTTGTGTGAGTGTCACCGATATTTCATGATGATGTTCTCCTTCTCAAGATTTTGTATCATTTCATTCTTATTCATCTTGATGATGTAATGCGAATGGGGACTGAGCTCGATCTTATGGGTTATGCGTTGATCGCCTCCGAAGGAAGGTAAAACATGCAAGGATTCCAAGTGAGTCATCGACCAGAAAAGGTAAGTATTTCTTTTAGGTTCTTTCCTTTCTTTTAATTCTTTAGTTTAGATCACCACAATCCCTCAACTCTTTTATTCACTCTTTTTAATTTCTTTGTATAAATTCATTTTTTATTTTCTTCACCTTTTCAACCTACCACTTTCTTCTTAACTTAACTATAACTTCTTTTTCTTTTCTTTTTAAGAACTAAAAGAAGAACTTTAACCATTTTTTGTAATTTAAAAGAGAACTTACTAAAAAACTTTCATCGCTAGTCCCTCCTTGTGGATCACGACTCGCATAGCCACTTGCTATAGCGTTAGTATTGAGTACTTGCACATTCTATTCTTAAGTTCTGAAATTCTGTATTTTTGTGTGCAGGTTCTAACTCAATCTATGAACAAGTTTGGAACCTCACTAACGCTCGACCCGTTCTGGATTTGAAGAAGAATCTTCTCTCGTTGGGAGCTTTGAAAGCTCGAGGGTACAAGTTTTCAGGTGCAGATGAAAGAATCAAAGTTACCGAAGGCTTCATGATAATTCTCAAAGGAGAACGAATAACAAACTTGTATAAATTAACAGGAAGCATTATTGTTGGTGATCCTTCAGCAGCAACAAAGAAAGGGATACTACAAGAGTTTGGCATATGCGTCTTGGCACATAAGCGAACGAGGTCTTCAAGCTCTATACAAAATGAGTGCTCTACCACCAGATATCAAATATTGCAAACTTGATCATTGTAAATTTTAAATCATGGGTAAGCAATGTGTAACGCCCCGATCCTAAAGATACGGAGTCGTTATGGCGACGTACATACGCAAGGAGGAAAACCCCACGTAAGTACGCTAAGCCTCAGTACAGTAAATAATCTCCATATATACCTGAGTTCCAGCATGAAATAAGTACAAGAATACCTGCAGAAAGAGGTCAGTGATCATAACAGATATGAAAAATGGAGACAAATAAGATAACGGAAATAAAACACCAAGATACCTAGGTATAATCCCGATGAGGGAGCTCCGATGTGACTCCATGGTACTCTCGGATAGTACGATACGCGGATCTCCAATCTGGGCACGCAAAACCAGGGTCGTCAGAAAAGCGACCTAGTGAGTGGTAAAATGAAGGAGACAGTAATATATACTATAGTACTAC